>SJYC01042953.1:43-27366 GCA_006408675.1 Madoqua kirkii
GCACAGCCCTCACCCTGAGATTCTGAGACCACAGCCCTGAACCCCGAGATCCTGAGACCACAGCCCTCACCCCAAGATCCTGAGAGCACAGCCCTGCACCCCGAGATCCTGATAGCAAGCCCTCACCCTGAGATCCTGAGAGCACAGCCCTTACCCTGAGATCCTGGGAGCACAGCCCTCACCCCGAGATCCTGAGAGCACAGCCTTCACCCTGAGATCCTGAGACCACAGTCCTGCACCCCAAGATCCTGAGACCACAGTCCTGCACCCCAAGATCCTGAGAGCACAGCTGCACCCCGAGATCCTGAGAGCACAGCCCTTATCCCTAGATCCTGGTCCAGGCAGGTCACTGGTGTAGCTTGGAGAGGCTATAGGGCAGAGGAGTTGACCCTATGCTTCTTGGGTGCAGACCCCCAGCACTGACCATGTGGGGGCCGGGCCCTCTGGCTGCCTCTTGCCCAGGCAGCATGGCCAACTCTAACAACAGGGCTGCTCTGACTTTATGCCGAGGTTGTCCTACCAGTTCAGGACCAGCTGCCTGTCCCCTCCCCGAGCCCCCCTCCCCCTTCTCCTGCCCCTTAGCCTGTGGAGGGCCGTGGGCTGTTAGGTCTGGGGGTCAGGCTTGCGTTGGCTCCTCCGAGGAGGCCAGCTCTCCTGCCCCCTTAAGCCCCAGGGTGACCTGGGGCCCTGCTGGAGCCTTCCTTGCCTGCCTGCCCATCGCCTCCCCCGTCCCAGCCCAGCTGGCCCACCTGTCCCGCAGTGATCACCTCGGGGCACTGGGGTCTGTGTCCTTGGTCCTCGTGAAGGGAGCTTCTGCCTTTGGGTCTTCACAGGCGCTAGGACCCAGGGGCACTGGGAGTCAGCAGCGTCCCAGAAGAGTTCCTGCTGGGGTCTCGTGAGGTGTATCTCAGCAGAGCCCTAAGCTTCTCCACTGACACCCACCCCCCAGGCCCTTGGCTCCCAGAAGGTGGGGAGCACAGCAAACCCAGGACACAGCACAGGAAGGAGGTGGGGCCTCTGACTGCCGCAGGGCGGGCTTCGCGGACGGGAGTCGCTGGGCATGGCCGTGGCCCGGCTGCAGTGTGGTCTGCGGGCAGTGGCCAACGCAGTAGTTTGGCGGCAGAGCCGGCGTTGGGTCCGCGTGGCAGGAGCATGGCGTGGGCAGCCTGTGGGGGCCATGGAGACGCTGCTGCGGTGGGCTGGGGCGCCTGCGCCTCCCCGTCCAGCTTGGCCTACAGACACAGCCATCCAGGGTCCCTCCTTTTCCTGTAAACCAGACGGAGCAGGCCTTTGGGGAGCAGTGCCTGTGTCCCCTGGGGACGCTGAGAGGCTAGCTCCTGTCCAAGTGCACAGAACATCCCTCCTTTCATCGAGAACGTAAGGAGTAATTTTCTCTCTTTTCAGGGAAATTTGGGTTTCAGTTACAAACCTATCTTTCTGACAATTTTTTTTCTTATTGTTTAGCTGCAATACTACAACTTGCGCTTTCATCAGACACTGGAAGCAGAATCCCGAGGCCTGCGTGAGCAGCTGAGCAGCCTCGGCCGCACTTCCTGCCGCTGAGCGACCTGGGGCCTCAGAAGCCGCCCTCTCCAGCAACAGCAGGTCACAGTGCATCAGGCTCTTTCGCAGCCTGTGGGCTGATGTCTCAGGGTTGCACACGGAGTCACCTATAGAGCGCAGAGAGACACACACCCCTCTCTGCACACATTAGTGTGCACGAACCTCTGCTGTGCTTAGCAGCTGTTATTCGACCCTCAGCGATGCTGTTACCTCAGTTTAGTCTTCAGGATTTCGCTTATTCTACTGTTTTAATGTCTATTTAAAGAGCACTGTCCTAAGTCTGAATTTATCATATCCTTTTTCCCCGAAGCTTTCTTCTTAAAGAAAAACAAAGACCATTTATTGAATGATGATCGGATGAAGTGCGCAATCATCGCAGTGAGTCTCAGGGCTGCTGTTGTAGTGTCTGGACTGGACTCCAGTGTCTTTACCCGCTCTTCGTTTTAGGGTGATAGCAGTCAAATACGCAGGACTGCTAGTTGGCAGAACTGATTTTAAGTGCTGAGTTAATGACCTGCATTTGGGCAGAGCCTTGGCCCCACTGTCACCCTGCCATAGACAGGTGGAGGGCATGCACGCCTGCCCCTGTGGGGCACCGTGAGGGTCGTGGCCACGTGGGGATGGCGGGGGCTGGAGCCTGACCTTGAGGGGTGGCCTGGTGTGGGTGTCATGGACGGCGGGATCGCAGCCCCGCAGTGCACCCCAGATGCCCCGAGGTCAGCAAACAAAGCTCGGAAAGGCCCCCTAGGAGACAGTGGCCGGGGACAGCCACCCTCCTTGCAGGCTGAACGCTCTGGGGTTGGGTCCCATGTGAAATCCCAGGAAACGGAGGTTTTGGACTCATACTTACGCCAGGTGATCACTTCTGAGCCTCACATAGCAGGGAAGTGAACCAACTTTGGAGCCAGGGTTCTGGGTTCAAAGCCCAGTTTTGCCATGAGACACGTGGCCCTGGGTAGATGGCGTAAACTCTGTGCCTCAGTTTCCTCATGTGTAATGGGTAGAGCAGAGGGCCTGCTGCATGGGGTCCCCTGTGTGGTCTGCTGGGTTCCTACCCCTGGAACCAAGGGCCCTGCCAGTCGTGCCAAGAGCCGTGGCCTTGGCTGCTTGCTATGCTCTGGGAGGCATGTCTGCTGCAACGTCCGGGGTTGTGGCGTGAGAAGGACCCAGGGCTGCCTCCTCTGTTGCTCTGAGAAGGGATGAGGCCCCGAGAATATGCTGTCCCATTTCCCTCCCTCTTCCAGATTCTCGTGCAGGTGCAGTTCCAAGATGGAAAGTCACGGGAACCCTCTGGGTAAACTTGGAGCTCGTCTCTGGAGTGACTGGACCCTAGAGAGATGATGGGGTCTGCCCAGTGCTGATGGAGAAATCTGCCTGGTTTCCTTACCAAGATTGCAGGGTCTACCCAGTGCCTATTGGCCAAGCATTGTTTTTTCTCCTGGAAGACCAAGTTTTAGTTTTTCTCACATGTTATATCTCTAAGTAACTTAGAAGTAAGTAGTACATAAAAATGAAAAATTCTATTTATTGAATGAGCGGCATCATTTATTTGCTGAATAAATATTTTCTGTTGCTGTCAACATGCAGGCATTGGAGGCTCTAACTGACCAGTCCCTCCCCAGGTGCATGCTGTGGCCTCAAACTGATGGGTCCTCTTGGCAGAATCGTCCTGAGCAGTGGGTCTCGGGGCTTCTCCCCGGAATCCTAGTTCTGCGGCTGGAACAGAAACACTCTCTGAAACATCAGGCAGCTGTTGCCAAGCAGAAAACCCTTTTCCTCCAGGAAACCCGACTCCCATGGTCACAGCTGTGTGCTAGTCCTCAGGCCAGGAAACTGACCAACTTTGGAAACGACAGGCTCCATTCAGAATCCCTTTCTGTTGTGGCCACAGGCAGCCCTGTCTGTTCTGAAGCCTCTCGGGGCCCCGTCCTTGTGGGGGGTGGCACCCCCATGTGGTGGGGCTTGGTTGGCACTGAAACTAGTCTCTGAGCTGCATGTGGTTGGAAGTGCATTCCTCCCCCACTTGCCCCTCCCCCGCTCAGTCATCCTCTCGATGAGAATGTGGTGTCTACTGACTGGAGAGTGGGGGTCCAAGTTCAGAGACTGGCTGGAATACGAGGCTGCTGAGTGACCCCGGCCAGGACGCTTGACCTCTCCCAGCTTCAGTTTCTTCATTTTTAAAAAGGGGCAAATAATATAATGGGGGTTCCCTCCTAGCTCAGTTGGTAAAGAATCTGCCTGCAAAGCAGGAGACCCAGGTTCAATACCTGGGTCAGGAAGATCCCCTGGAGAAGAAAATGGCAACCCACTCCAGTGTTCTTGCTTGGAGACTCCCATGGACAACGGAGCCTGGTGGGCTACGGTCCACGGGACTGAAAGAGTCAGACATGACTTAGCGACTAAAAATCAAATGATGTAAAGACTGGGGTTCCCAGATGGTGCTAGTGGTAAAAAGTCTGCCTGCTAAAGCAAGAGACACAAGTTTGATCTCTGGGTTGGGAAAATCCCCTGGAGTAGAAAATGGCAACCCAGTCCAAGTATTCTTGCCTGGCAGAATTCCACGGACAGAGTAGCCTGATGGGCTTTGGTCCATGGGGCCACAAAGAGTTGGACAGGACTGAGCATTCACGCATGCAACGTGTCAGGAAGCTGAGTGTCCCTAAGAGTCCTGACTGTCTCATGACTAGGGCCCTACGGTCATGATGGGCATCAAGAAACGATGCCTGAAAGCCCCCCTCCCCTACCCCCGAGGGCATGTGCCTCTCTAAGGCCCCTGAGGGCGCAGAGGGGCAGCCTGGCTGGTGTTCGTGTGCATTTAAATCCATACTGTTCGGAAGGGGCTGTGCCCCTGGGAGCTACTGATGTCATCAAGCCTTCTGAGCAACTTAATGTGTTTGGTGAGGTAACATTTAGATGTATTTACATTCTCTACTTAATTAAGGATGCTCATCAAACCCATTTGGGCAACTCGATATTAAAAGAAGAGCGAGTAATCTTTATGGGGAATCATCCTCCATAGAAAGATTAAGTCAAGATTGTGGAATGCTTGGGCGGGAAACATTAACAGACCGTCCGGCTCTTAGACGGGAGACTTGAGGGAAGAAATAAAAAGAGGGCCCTGGGTTGTCATTTCAGCCCTGCCTTGCTCCCAGGCTGTGCCAGCCAGGCCACCCGTGAGCTGTAAGCCCATTAGGAGAACAGCTGCCCTAAAAGAGGAACAGGCCGCTGCTTCTATTTATTAAATCTGGGGAGAGGCTCCATCCATCACAGCAATAGGTTTTAAGTGTTTGCCGGGCCAGGGAGAGCCCCGTGAGCGCTCTTTGAAGTGTCTTTACTGAAGGTAAACATCTGAGGGACATAAATAGCTTGCTCCCTGACGATGAGTAACTTGTCGGAGGGGTGGGCGCAGGAAAGGCAATAAAGGATCCTTGGGGTAGTAATTTGCACATTTTCTGCTCTTTGATATGTTAACTAGATATTTAAAAAATGAAATTCTTGCTTTTTGAGGTTCTGGAGCAGAGAAGCCTCCAGGAGGGCCATGGGGGCCCCGCAGGGCGAGTTGGATGACCTTCTAGACAAGATGCGGGTGACTGGGGGTGCCACCCTGTCCAGGCGCTGACCGCGGGGCCGGCGTGGGCCTCTTCTGCCTTCACACGCCTTGTGCATCTTGGCAGTTTCTCCTAAACAGGACGCGCCCATTCTGAAAATCAGCAGTGGCCTGTTGTTCCTGTTTGGCAGTTCAGCTGTTTCTGACTCTTTGCGACCCCATGGACTGCAGCATGCCAGGCTTCCCTGTTTATCACCAACTCCCAGAGCTTGCTTAGACTCAAGTCCATTGCGTCGGTGATGCCATCCAACCATCACATCCTCTGTGGTCCCCTTCTCCTCCTGCCTTCAATCTTTCTCAACATCAGGGTCTTTTCCAATGAGACAGTTATTTGCATCAGGTGCACAAAGTATTGGAGTTTCAGCTTCAGCATCGGTCCTTCCAATGAATATTCAGGGTTGATTTGTTTTAGGATTGACTGGTTGGATCCCCTTGCCATCCAAGGGACTCTCAAGAGTCTTCTCCAACACAGCAGTGCTCTAGAGGACTCATTTTAAAAACTCACACCCTCCACACCATCTTAAAACCCAATAGTTCTGGATTTTTCAGTGCAGCGCTTTTAGCCTCAAGGAGGTTGACTGATTATGTTACAATACTTTTCCACAGTGGGTCACATGGTGTTGCCTGTTATTCAACACGATCTGTACGAATTTGAGAGCTGGCTGTGCAAACTAGGAGGAAGTGAGGTCTTCCAAAGTCAGCTAGTCAATTATTTTTCTACGCGTGTATTTTATTGCTAAAACTAGAGGCCTGTCTTTGACGACTTGCTGGCTGTTGGAGGCTGTCACTGGCTGAACGGAGTCGGGGTCCCGAGTGCACCTCTGGATCTGCTGGTGGCGTCCCTGGGCTCCCCTGGGAGCAGGCGGCGTGAAGCTGGTGGTGGTGCTGCTGTGTGAGCAGAGACGTCCAGCAGACACTGGTTATCGGGGCGCAGAGAGCCGAGGGGGCAGAAACATGCTGCCCAGGCGCCCAAAGAGCAGTGCCTGAGCTCGGGTCCTGGAAACGTGGGCAGATCCCCGTGACACTGTCCTTCAGTCCCCTCCCCCGGGCCCACAGGGGGTCCTGGCCTGGCTGGAGGCCCCAGTCTGCCTCCTCCATCCCCCGGCCTCCAAGGCATGAGCTCGTGTGAGGACTTCAGCCTGTTGCCTCCGAGAATGGCTGAGATCAGGCTGAGCATTTGGAGGCCAGCAGATCCAGGCTGCGTGAGACCCCTCCTCGGGGAGAACTCCCTCCTGAGCCAGCATGGCCAGAGTGTCCTCAGGGCGCTCAGGGCACAGGGGCCGGCTCCTGTGTGCGCTCCTCACATGGCCCCCACGCCGGCATCAGCCATGCAGCCCCCAGAGCATGGCGCCCCTGGGGACGTCCAGGCACTCCCAGCACGTGTTTTCCAGACCACAGGGTTCATGACCCAGTGGATGTCAGCCGTGGATGCCAGCAGCATTTAGACAGAAGCAGAAGGCACTGGAGGAGGGTGAGGAGGAGGTGCCATAGCACTGCTTCTGCGTTTGTTTTGCACAGACCTGCAGGGACCAGGCCGGACCTCGGCAATTCCTGGACCCGGCCATTAAGTGTCCCCCAGGCAGTTTGTCACAGAGTGTCTCCATGTGCCCCTGCTTAGCCTGGTCCCCTTCCTGTGGGGACTCTGAGGTCCTTGCTGGCCATGGGTGCCCTCCTGTCCCAGAGGAGACCCTCAGCTAGTGTGATGATGAGGAGAAAGACATGGGTCAAGTGGACGTGAGCCGGGAGGGAGCACTGACCTTGCTGTGCCCTTGGCTGGATGGGCCCATGCCCGCCTGCCCCCTGCACTGCTAACAGGTCTGAGACGTCCAGGTTGCCTGGGCCTGGCTGAGCCCTCATCTCCTTTGAAGATGAGGGGCACAGCTGAGGGGCCCTAGGTTCAGGCAGCCGGGAGTCCCAGGCTGCCATCCAGCAGCTGCGTCCACTCCCTGGTCTCGGAGTCCAGCAAGGCCTGTGCAGGGCCCGAGCCTCCCTCGCTCGGCCAGCACCCCAATGGGAGTGTGGTGTGGGAGGCTCAGCCTGCTCCTCACTGACCACCCCCAGAAGAGCTGCGTATAAATCGAATTTAAACAAATCATACTTTGCATCTCATGTTTTCTCAGGGAACTTACTTATTTCTCCCTTGAAACAAGTTAGAGAGAATACTGTTTTAAAGAATAGAATCTTCTTGCCGCGTAAATTGTTATTCTTGTGTTTATCTGTTTTCTCACTCAGGTTTTCTGTCTTGCTTTCTTCCTCTGTTGTAACCCTGGGTGCCTGTGTCAGAAGGTTAGCAGTAATTAGCTCACGGCCCGCTCTGTACGTGCCCGTGGTAAACATTTCCCTTGAGAGGTGTGGCATCTTTGGACAAGTGATCGGCCTCCCTCCTGCCCTCCTCTTCCTTCCTTCTTCACTCTTTGCTTTTTTAATCCTATCCTGACCTGAATCAGCTAAACGTCTAGCCTGGAGGCGTTCCGCAGAGAACTGAAACTAATATGGCTGAATCCACACCTGACTTGAGTCACTAGCCGGCCTCCTGGTTTCCGTTGCTCGCCGGTGCCCCTGACGCAGAGCAGAGGGCCTGCGTCCTCTCACGCGTGCTTGCTGAGCCTCCTGTGTGTCTGGCGGTGTTCTTGGCCTCGGAAACAGGAGAGAACATAAGACACCTCCCTGGTCTCAAGATGTGTATAAGAGACAGCAAATCATACTTTGCATCTCATGTTTTCTCAGGGAACTTACTTATTTCTCCCTTGAAACAAGTTAGAGAGAATACTGTTTTAAAGAATAGAATCTTCTTGCCGCGTAAATTGTTATTCTTGTGTTTATCTGTTTTCTCACTCAGGTTTTCTGTCTTGCTTTCTTCCTCTGTTGTAACCCTGGGTGCCTGTGTCAGAAGGTTAGCAGTAATTAGCTCACGGCCCGCTCTGTACGTGCCCGTGGTAAACATTTCCCTTGAGAGGTGTGGCATCTTTGGACAAGTGATCGGCCTCCCTCCTGCCCTCCTCTTCCTTCCTTCTTCACTCTTTGCTTTTTTAATCCTATCCTGACCTGAATCAGCTAAACGTCTAGCCTGGAGGCGTTCCGCAGAGAACTGAAACTAATATGGCTGAATCCACACCTGACTTGAGTCACTAGCCGGCCTCCTGGTTTCCGTTGCTCGCCGGTGCCCCTGACGCAGAGCAGAGGGCCTGCGTCCTCTCACGCGTGCTTGCTGAGCCTCCTGTGTGTCTGGCGGTGTTCTTGGCCTCGGAAACAGGAGAGAACATAAGACACCTCCCTGGTCTCAAGGAGTGGATAGTCTAAAGGAGAGGGAGGGGTGGGCACTAGCAGAGAAGAACGGCCCGCTCTGCGCTAAGCTGCCTGGTGTGTGCAGAGCGTGGCTGAGCCCCGGGCTGGGCTCTTCGGGGCCCCGGGACCAGAGACCTGCCCTGGGTCTTGTGTGGCTACCAGCTGGCCGGTTTCTCAGGATTAGAAGCAGCTGGGGAGGTAGAGGCAGCTTCTCAGAGATGCGAGTGAGGTACCTGGGCCCCCACGTGGGTCAGGGTGGAGGGGGGGATGGGAGGAGGGGCTGTGCAAGCCGGCAGGTCAGGTTTGGGATGTGGGCCTGTGTCCCAGCCGGTCCACGTCCTCCCGAGTCTCTGAGGCTCCAAATCCCTTTCTGGTCCTAAAATCTCGGCCTCTCCCCAGGCACCGAGGCAGGGCCTGTCTGTACTGGCTGTTGCTGGGACAAGCCCTCAGTGGTGTTCATCCAGGGGGTAGCAATGAGGCGGGCTCACCCGTCTCCACCCTCCCGAGCGTGTCTCTTTGGACAGTGTGGTGGGGGTGGAGCTCAGCCTCAAATTCCATCCCATCCGCCACTGCTCTTCTGGGGTTGCTGTGTTCTGGGCCCAGGAAACTCTGATTTTATCTAGTGGCTGAATTTACATATTTCCCAGCAGACTCTCCAGGAAAGAAGAAGATCCTGTGGGGGTATTTGATGGCGTGGTGGTGGTTCTTGTTCTCGTGTGTAAGGTGATAGCCCTGGCATTGTTTCAGGTGTGCGGCTGGCACATTTCCACGCATGCGAATCTTTGGCAAATCCCTTTATAGATAGAATTCTGAAATGATTCTCTGGGTAAAGCATTTGTGTGCACATGAGGGTCTAAGCTTGTCAGTGAGCAAAACGAGGTGGGTCTAAGCTCCCCGAGGTCTGAGGACTCTGACGGGTGGCTTGCCCTCCCCGGCTCTTTCATTAGCTCACGCAGTGGGTTCGCCCGCGTGGAGCTCAGGGCCAGCGGCACTGCGCCTGACCTGATGGAGCCTCACCTACCATGTATGTCCCCTCTGCGAGGGGAGTCTCCACCTTCCAGAGCTCAGGGCACCGCCAGCCTTCCACTATCCCACAGGGGGCTGGTGTAAACAGGGAAACCACCAAGAGAAAGCGTGAGCATCGGAGCAATGTGGCCCTGGATGGACCTTGACAGGTCACGTGTTTCCAGGCTGAGCTAGAGGCTGGTGCCCACTGCTCGCCATCGGTGGGGTGGGCCCTTGGCACGTCTGGTGCATCTGTGACGTCCCACGAGGCCCTGGGCGTTGACTTGAGGAGACAACGCGCTTCAGGGGGTGGGCGAGTCTGGAAGACCAGAATCCACAAATTACGAGGATGGACAGCATCTGATTCTGCTCAGGAATCTCCTGACAAGAAGTCAAATCTTCCCATATTCTAGGGGAAACTGAAGCAAGTGTCTCGACAGATTCAGAGCAAGGATGAACACAAGGCCACCGAGGGCGTTCGCCCGAGGGTACTCACGTCAGCAGTTTCGTAATAGCGAGGGTTTCCAGCCCCTGCACCTTTGTGATACAGCCACTCGCTCTGGGTCAGCTGCCATGGGCTGGGGGAGCGGGGTGGGGAGGAGGCACAGACGCAGAAATGCTTGTTGGTTTTGGACCTTCCCCGAGTTTAGTGACGTTCTTTTTTGTTGCTTTGGCTCATTAAAAACACGACCCTTCCTCAATTCTGCTTTTCCTCCACTCTGAATGTTCAGTATGATTGTCAGCTGTTATTTTGCAGGTGGGAACAGGAAAGAAAATACGTAGCTTGCGGGTCTGTGGCTGCGACTGATGGCGTGTATTTGTTTAGACGTGAGTTCCAGAGGCAGGCGTGGACCACAGTGGGCTCGTTTTAGCTGGCTTATGTCCTTGTTAATGACAGTGGATTTTCCTGTTAGTTTGTTATTATTTTTTATTACTGACGTTAACATTAATCTCCCAGAAAATGGATATGAAACAGGAAGAGCATCCTGGCCTCCCTGGTGGGAACTTCTTCTGCAGGTCTGCGTCCGCGCCTTGAATGGAAGCATTTCCTCTCGGCCGGCATTCAATCAGGGCTTGTCTCCCGCGTCCCTGGGCCGTGGCATAACTCTAATATTGACCTTAACCGAAGTCCTTTGTTTTCTACCCTAACAGCCCGAAGCATTAAAAATGCGTGTTTACTTAATTTGTCCTGGCATGCAGTGTAATTACAAGCAGTTTGTTTTCTCTGTTGTAAAATATGGTCTGGAGAAGGAATAAAGTAATGTGGAAAATTAACATTGTGATGTACTGTATCGTGGAGCAACACTAAAAATGCCTGCCAGTGCTTGTACTGGAGGTGCTATTTGTGTTGTGTGCAAGAGCAATAAAGAATTAAATGCCTCTTTCTCAACTATATTTGCATGATTTTCAACTGCAGTAAAATTAATCTGATCTGCCTCTGAGAATAAACACCACCGTGACAACAAAACCAAAGCACCCCCAGAGTTGGCGGAGCGCTCCCAGCTTTGAGTCTACCTCGGCGTTTCTTCTCTGGGTGAACTTCAGGGACACCACCCTTGGCCGAGTCCCAGGGGTGACGGACACCCCATGGGTGTCCCCGGGGGCCCCGCAGTGTGTCTCTTGGGCCTGAGTGGAGGGGGCCCCAGACAGGGGGTGGCACTGCCAGCCACCCCGGCCTCCACCCCGCCCCTGGAAGTCTGGGCGCTTCGGGGTGTCTTCTGTGTCTCTGTCCCAGTCCTGTGCAGGGGGTTCCCGGCCTTCTCTGTGAAGGACACTGTATAAATAATACATTGTACTGTATCATCTATCAAGCTTCAGGTGCTCACGGAAAGAAACACAGTAAGCCTGACAATAAAGGTAACAAATTCCTCAATTCGCCCAGGGGCAAGTTAGGACAGCGTCTGTCTGGGCGGTGCTTCCCTCAGCAGCTTCCTCCTGGCTCTGCTGGATGTTTTTAGACAAGCCACTGGAACAGACCCCCTGGGCCACTTCTGAGCTTCTGTCCGCTCTGCTGGGTGACTTGGCCGAAACTGGCCTCATAGTCGCATGGGACTTTAAGATTGTTGTTGCTGTTCAGTCGCTCAGTCGTGTCCAGCTCTTGCGACCCAGGGACTGCAGCACACAAGCCCTCCCATCCCTCATCATCTCCCAGGGCTTGCCAAAACTCATGTCCACTGAGTCAGTGATGCCACCCAACCATCTCATCGTCTGTCATCCCCTTCTCCTCCTGCCTTCACTCTTTCCCAGCATCAGGGTCTGTTCCAGAGTCGACTCTTCTCATCAGATGGCCAATGTATTGAAGCTTTGGCTTCAGCATCAGTCCTTCCGATGACTATTCAGGGTTTATTTCCTTTAGGATGGACTGGTTTGCTCTCCCTGCAGGACTCGGCTTGCTGTAAACACGGCCCCCTGGGGGACACTTGAGGCCTTTGTGTTTGTGGTGGAGCCACAGTGCCAGGGCCCTGAAGGGTCTCGAAAGCGTGAGTGGTTCCGTGCAGAGGGTCCCCAGGCGGGTGACCCAGGACCCTGAAGGGGCCTTCTGTGCTTTGGGAGGGGTGCCTCAGAGCCCAGGCTGTGGACAGAGCCTGGATTACCCAGCAGACCCCTCCTCGCCCCGAGGCCTGGCCTGCAGCTCCCCTGAGAGGCTGGGTGATGACAAGGGTCAGGGCTCTAACAGCAGTCAAGGAGCGAGAATGCTCCTGGCCTTGCCAGCCAGCGGTGGGAAAGTCGTTAGACAAGGTCAGGCTCCGCAAACATCGCAGGACTAATTCCCCCCGTAATTCATGACCTTTGGGGATGGAATCAATAGTGTTAGAAAAAGCGCGTCCACCAGACGGCCCTTCCTGGCGAGCAGGAGCGTCTTGTCTTGGCGATGTTTGTGTTCTGTCTGCTCAGAGCGGTGACCTCCCCTGCTGCCCCTGGCCGTGTGGGCAGCTCTGTCTCCTCTCAGCTCCCTCCTGTCCACTTCCTGTGAGAAGGGATGCATGGGGGCCGCTTGAGAGCCAGCTGCCGCTCCCAGGGGCCCAGGATGGGGCCACCCAGACTCCCCTACCAGGTTGCAAAGAGGCTTCAGAGAGGGGAGTCAGAGAGAAGGAGAGGTAGGGGGAGACGGTGGGCACCCCCCTGCGTCTTTTCCACCCAAGGACCTTCCTGGAGATGTGGGAGAATGCCCTGGGCTGGCTTCTCCCCCACCTTACCCCTCTCGAGCATGGACTGTACTCTGTTTTGGCATCCCTGCCAGTGTGTCTGTTGATCTGCGTGACTGTCCCCCTGCAGCAGCGGTACATAGCAGGATCCCCGGTTTGGGGAGGCACACACCTCCTGGGACTCTGGACACATGCAGCTAACAGGTTACAGCGGCCTGGAAATTGTGGGGTTGGGGTGGAGCTCGTGTCAGGATGGAGGTGCTTGGCGTCGGCCATGGGGGCTTTGCTGAGCAGCCTCTCTGTGGGGCCCGGGGCCCTCTGTCCATTCCCACCTCCCCCAGGCTGCGTGCCACCGACCTTCCAGGTCCGGCTCTTGGCTCCAGCCTGTTCTGCATTTGGCGCTGGGTGTGGGTCCTGCCTGCTGGTGCTGCGGCTCTGCTTAGCACAGCTGTTTGTGCTTGGTGGGGCTGCTGACACCGGTGGCAGGGGGCAGCTGGAAAGAGAAACGGGGGACCCTCCTCACACCAGAGGCCTGGGCGAAGCTGGCAGCCCCACCGCTGGAAGGCCACGGCATAGATGCGTCCAGAGCGCCTGGAGGCGGGTGTCCTGGACGGTCACTAGGGAGACATGGAGTCATGAGGAGAGAGCGCAGGGTCAGCACCCTGATGCCTGTCTGGAACCCCAGCTCCCTATGAGCGTGGCCCCCCAGTGGCGGTTCCTGGCTCAGATGTCAGGACAGACCTGCCTCCTGACCTCGGGCGTGCACGTATGTGGAAAAGCTCGTTGGGCCTATGGGCTTCACGGTGTGGATTCACTGGGCCCCTGACGCACCTGTGCCCACAGGCCCGGGGTGTCCCCCGGGGCAGGGAGACAGGTCTGTTCAGCCAGGGCTGTCCTGCGTCCGTGAGAAGGTCGAGGGCCCCTGGATTTCCTGCCCCTCGTCCCTGCCTGGCTGGGCTTCCTGGGGGCCTCGGACGTGCCCTCCCTGCAGGCTTCCTGCTGACCCGCGGTGCGCCTGGGGCCGGCTCCGGACCTCCCGCTCTGCCTCCTTCGGCCCTGGTCACTTTATCGCTGCTGGGATGACTTGCCTGCTGCTCTGGTCCGTCTGTGAGAATGTTTGCGATGCTGTGCTTGTGCAGTTTCTGGGTGCCCAGAACCTGCCGACTGAGTGAACAGGTCCTCTGACTTTGCATGGCGAGGGGTTGCGGTGGGATTACCTTCACATAATTGATGCACTGCAAAAATACCCCAGTGTCGAGTGTAAAAGTGCTTCCTTCTTTTCACTTTTCCATAGAACTTCCAGTGGTGCACCATCAGATTGTAAAGGTCAGGCAGCACTGGCAGGAGAAGCCGGGGCCGGAACCTGCCCAGGCCGGAGCCACAGCCTATAAAATACTGAGAGGGGACTTTAGTTCAGCCATGATGTGAAAACACCTGTAGTCGAGGGAGGGACCACTGGTTACATCGCACCTTATACTCATATAAATGTTTCTGACTTCTCCCTTCTGCCACGTATGCTGTTAGAGGTGGAAGACCGGCACCCTCGTTTTAATGTCCTCAGAGGACAGTGAGGGACGGGCTCCATGGAGGCGGTTTTCCTTTAGTGGACAGACTTGTAGGTGTTTTAATCCGAAAATGTCTTTTCCTTCTGTTGCCCGTGGAGACACAGCTGTGATGCCCATCCTCAGGGCCCCTGGACTTTGGGTCCAGCTGCTGGCCAGGGCTTTGCGGGGTGCTAGGGTTGCCATCAGCTTTCTTCTGGGTGGAGTCTGAGTCATCTGAAAACGATGTTCCTGAGCATGAATCCAAGGGTCACTGGCCCCCATCAGGCGGGTGTCACAGCGTGGAGCCACGGTCAGGACTCCCCCGGCTGCCCCCCTCGAGGTCAGCGTTGCGGGAGGATGAGCGTGGCCCCCCAGTGGCGGTTCCTGGCTCAGTGTCAGGACAGACCTGCCTCCTGACCTCGGGCGTGCACGTATGTGGAAAAGCTCGTTGGGCCTATGGGCTTCACGGTGTGGATTCACTGGGCCCCTGACGCACCTGTGCCCACAGGCCCGGGGTGTCCCCCGGGGCAGGGAGACAGGTCTGTTCAGCCAGGGCTGTCCTGCGTCCGTGAGAAGGTCGAGGGCCCCTGGATTTCCTGCCCCTCGTCCCTGCCTGGCTGGGCTTCCTGGGGGCCTCGGACGTGCCCTCCCTGCAGGCTTCCTGCTGACCCGCGGTGCGCCTGGGGCCGGCTCCGGACCTCCCGCTCTGCCTCCTTCGGCCCTGGTCACTTTATCGCTGCTGGGATGACTTGCCTGCTGCTCTGGTCCGTCTGTGAGAATGTTTGCGATGCTGTGCTTGTGCAGTTTCTGGGTGCCCAGAACCTGCCGACTGAGTGAACAGGTCCTCTGACTTTGCATGGCGAGGGGTTGCGGTGGGATTACCTTCACATAATTGATGCACTGCAAAAATACCCCAGTGTCGAGTGTAAAAGTGCTTCCTTCTTTTCACTTTTCCATAGAACTTCCAGTGGTGCACCATCAGATTGTAAAGGTCAGGCAGCACTGGCAGGAGAAGCCGGGGCCGGAACCTGCCCAGGCCGGAGCCACAGCCTATAAAATACTGAGAGGGGACTTTAGTTCAGCCATGATGTGAAAACACCTGTAGTCGAGGGAGGGACCACTGGTTACATCGCACCTTATACTCATATAAATGTTTCTGACTTCTCCCTTCTGCCACGTATGCTGTTAGAGGTGGAAGACCGGCACCCTCGTTTTAATGTCCTCAGAGGACAGTGAGGGACGGGCTCCATGGAGGCGGTTTTCCTTTAGTGGACAGACTTGTAGGTGTTTTAATCCGAAAATGTCTTTTCCTTCTGTTGCCCGTGGAGACACAGCTGTGATGCCCATCCTCAGGGCCCCTGGACTTTGGGTCCAGCTGCTGGCCAGGGCTTTGCGGGGTGCTAGGGTTGCCATCACTTTCTTCTGGGTGGAGTCTGAGTCATCTGAAAACGATGTTCCTGAGCATGAATCCAAGGGTCACTGGCCCCCATCAGGCGGGTGTCACAGCGTGGAGCCACGGTCAGGACTCCCCCGGCTGCCCCCCTCGAGGTCAGCGTTGCGGGAGGTCACAAGTGGTCAGGCTTGCTGGAAACACGCTTGCGAGGGCCTGAGGGTGTGGGGGCCTCAGGGACGGCCTCTGTCCCCTCCTGCCGTCTGTCTGTCTCACCTTCTTCACGTCCTCAGCACCACACGTTTTGCCCTCTGGCCCCGTTTTGGAAGGGATGTTTTGCCCCTTTTTGATGGTTTAAAAAGGCATCTCCTCTCCATTGCTTCCCAATGGGCCGTGTGTGTGCTTTTGGCTGTGCTTCCCTGCCTCCCCTTGTTAAACCGAGACGCCAGCTGGCGTTTGCCGTCTGTGGAGTGAGTGTGAGGGACGCACCGACTGATGGATCTTGCCTGTGACAGTCATCAGTGAGGGATCTTGCCTGTGACAGTCATCAGTGAGGTTTTGTACTGGTGACTTTCCATCTCTCTTGTTTCTTCTGTGTTTATTCCTTAGATATTTTCCCCCTAAGGAAGCGCCATTCCTTCCTCCTGTTAATGTGTTCTAACTTATTGGATCCCATGGCAGGGTTAGGAGGCTTCAGGCTGGTCCTAGTATGTATCAACATGGTTCTTATATAAAGCGTGGCTGGAAATGTCTGTTGTAATTAAATCTCGATACTGGGATTCATCCAGGAAATATTCATATGTCTGGTGTAATTTTATTTTCTATTTAAGTTCATAGCATTTTTCTCAGGCACTTTTTTGTACCTTTGATACTGAATAATGAAGCGTCCACTTAAAATATGATTATTTTAAGATTTTTGTCCACTTAGAACATTATCTTATGATTCAAAAGCCACGTGTTGATGTAAATGACATTAGTTGAGGGGACTACAGAGGATGAGATGGCTGGATGGCATCACTGACTCTATAGACATGAGTTTGAGTGAACTCCGGGAGTTGGTAATAGAAGGGGAGGCCTGGTGTGCTGCGATTCATGGGGTCACAAAGAGTCGGACATGGCTGAGTGACTGAACTGAACTGATGTAAATTCTTCGAGATAATCTTATAGAGTGTCATTATAAGTTCATATATTTAAATAGGGACCTGGCAAAATGATTGGATGGCATCACTGATGCAGTGGACATGAGTTGGAGCAAAGCTCTGGAGATAGTGAAGGACAGGGAAGCCTGGTGTGCTGCAGTCCATGGGGTCGCAGAGAGTCAGACACGACGGCTTAGTGACCGAACAAGAGCAACGGAAACACATAGGACATAGGAAGCTAAAGAGTCATCAGTGGAATCGTCTAATTTAGAAACGACGGGGAAAGTAGACACTCTTGAGGAAAACATCTTTACAGGCACCATATATCCTTACCCTTCAGTCTTTCTAAAGAAATGACACATGGATATTAAAGAATATTTTTGTAAGATGGGGTGAGTTGGATGTGTTTTTGTGCACATAAGTGTTTTACTGCCCTTTAGCAGCTGGTCTTAGCCAAGAAAGCGAGATATTTCCTGCTAAGCTTTAAATCAGCTGTTTTATAGAGCACAGAGAATTTTTTATTATAACATAATTCTGTACATAAAATATCACATTAGAAGAAGAAGATAAAGTTTTGTACTTTCATTCTCCATTTATTTGACTGAAAACAATTGCAAGAGAATCTAACCAATCAGAGTCCTTGTCGTGAAGCCAAGAGGATTCGAAGCTCAGGTGGGAGGATGGAGGGGGTCTCCAGGGCCCGGAGCCCGCGTCTTCATGGATGGGGGCTTCGGCAAGTGCACAGAAAGGTCGCTTTAACGGGGTGGGGGCGGAACATGGTGGAGGGCTGATGGCAGAGAGAGGTCAGAGCACAGCCGCACGTTGGGGGGCCCATTGCTGGGACTCCCCATACGCAGACGGGGACAGCCGCCCAGCCCCGCGTAGAGGCGACACTGGCTTCCATGGGCTGGTGCTGCAGGGCTGTCTTCTCTGGATCCTCCCACCCGGGAGTCTTCTGCTGTTTCCCCTACAGGTGAGCTCTCAGGAGCTCCAGCCCACAAACCTAGTCCCACCTCTCAGAGCCGTGTTTCCACCAGACAGAAGTAGGAAGGATTCAATTTGTTGAGTATCCCAGGATGCCCTGTAAAGAGTCAGCCCCCACTCTTACATTCCGAGTGTATTGCCCACAGGCTGTAATGGTGCATCTTGCCTGAAATCATGGGGGAGAAACATCAAGGTCCATCTTTTTTGAACAAGCGAAAATTCTGCCTTCACATACGCTCGGCTCCTCCGTGATTTTGGCTCACGTGATGCTCTTGTCAGACAGCCTCAAATGTCTCCATGCCTTTGACACGCTGGCTGTCAGGATAATTAAAACTTCCCATCCGATTTTTCTGCAGCTAGCTTGATGAATAGCAAAGTTTCGAGAGGCGCAGTCCCTCAGGCTCACCAGCAGTTATCTCTGCCTATTCAACCTCATGGAACTACTACTAATGTTTTCCACTTTTTGTTAGGCGAGCGGGCAATTACGCTTTATGCAAAGAAAAGTTCAGCTGAAGAGTTAGGTTGATATTTCAGAGGATGTGACCAGAGAATGTGAGGACCACGGACAGCTCCGTGGCCAGAAAAAGTCTGCAGGCCTGGAAGGCAGGGCCAACCCTGAAATGGGGATGGGGAGAGCACCTGGATCCAGTTGTTACCCCGGCAACCACCGCTGCTACCCCATGAGCATCTTCACAAGGGAAAGGACTTAGCATCTCTGTTCAACCGATGGGAGCAACACAATGAGCCTGCCAAAGCTGTGAGCTGTCCGTTTCTGATGGGGGAGCTGGAACAGGTTTCTTCTCTGTTGTCTTGTTTTTAGGTGTCATGCTAGCAAGCTATACCACCCTGTGTAGAAACAGCAAAAAAATGTACGTCTGTTTCTCAGAATGGCCTGCTTCTGTTCCTAGTCGACATTGTATGTTGTCTGATACCTTCTGTAGCTCTTGGGTGCCTACTGTCATTAAACAAGAAAACACGCCCTTCCCACATGGTCAGTGGGGGTTAGCCAGCATGCCTGGAGCCCTACGCCCCTGCACAGGCTGCTTTCCTCGTGGGTCTGCCCACATGTCACCCGTGCTTCTCTCCTGAGCCCTGTCACGTGCACTGCCTTGTCTAGAAGACCTGGTTTCCTGGGCAGATTTGTTTTCCTCTTTCTGCCCCTTTGTTTAGCACAAGGCTGGGCACTTTGCTGGTGTTCATTATGTGCCGTGAAAAGACTGTCTGTACGTTGAAATCTATAGGTGCAATGTTCCAAATTGAACATGAAGATGCATTTATTTAGAAAGCATTGAGCAAAGTTTGAGCAGGCTGTCTATCACTCAGTTAAATATATGCAGTGTTATGATTTTTCCAGCAAAGAGGTGACTGTGTTCACCAAAGTGACTGTGAATGACCCCTTCTTTCCCAAGGTCGCACAACACAGAGCAGGAGAGTCCCTGGACACCCAGCTGGGCCCTCCAGAAACTAATGTCCTCAAAGCTGCAGAGAGTTCTCTTCTCTCTCCTGATCAACGCTATTTATCAATCTTTTATTAACTGTCTTAGGGGCTTCCCAGGTGATGCTAGTGGTGAAGAACGTGCCTGACAATGCAGGAAACATAAGAGATGTGGATTTGATTCCTGAGTCAGGAAGATCCCCTGGAGGAGGGCATGGCAACCCACTCCAGTATTCTTGTCTGGAGGATCCCATGGACAGAGGAGCTTGGTGGGCTACGGTCCATAGAGTCACAAACTGTCGGACACAACTGAAGTGACTTAGCACATACACACAGCTGCTCTGTAGCTGTATTTTCAAAGTGCCCTCAGCAGAATCTCCTGGGGGTACTAGTTAAAAGTGCAGAATATCAGACCTCACGCCCAGACCTGTTGGGTACACAGCCTGGGGATGGGGTGAGGGTTTTGTGTTTTTATTATTTAGACCATATGTGGATTTCTGTGCACAGAAAATGTGGGACTAGCAAACAGCAAGTCTTTTGAACTTTTTCATACTGCTTTTTTGCAGAGATGGCTTCAATGATTTGGGTTCCTTCTTCTGTGGTGTAGGAGGTACTGTGCACATGGGGGGTTATTTGTAGCCCCCGCCCTCCCCTGCATCTTGGTGGAACCAGTGACTAGTTCTCAGCGATGGAGTGGAGTGGAAGTTGCATCCGTCCCTTCCAGCCCGTCATGGTCTTGTGCAGAGACATGTGAAGCCCAAGAAGAAGGAGATACTACAGGGTGGCAAGAATCAGACACGGCTAAGTGACTAACACACAAGCAGGCCTGGCAGGAGGCGTTAAAGCAGGAGGTGAGCTCAGGCCCTGGTCAGTGAGTTCCAGGTAGAAATAGGAGAAGAGCCCAGGTGATACATCAAGGGCCTTGCAGGACTGGAAGAACTTGCTTCTGGATCTTAACAGGTAAGAGGTAAGACTGAAGGATATTTTCAGTTATGGAGGCTTCTGTTGAATAAGGTGAGTTGCTCTGCCCCACGCCAGTGGACGGCTGTCCTGCTTGTGTTTCAGGATATCTCGAAGTGCTTTCTGGGAGGGACCCGGAAAAGCAAGAGCAGAGTAGGGCAGGGGGCTGTGGAGGGAAGACTCCTGCGCTGCTTCCTGAGACCAGGAAGGCCCGAGGCCCAGACCTTCTGGAGGCACAGCACATCCAGACTGAAAAGCCTCAAGATGTGTATAAGAGACAGGCCTGGGGATGGGGTGAGGGTTTTGTGTTTTTATTATTTAGACCATATGTGGATTTCTGTGCACAGAAAATGTGGGAATAGCAAACAGCAAGTCTTTTGAACTTTTTCATACTGCTTTTTTGCAGAGATGGCTTCAATGATTTGGGTTCCTTCTTCTGTGGTGTAGGAGGTACTGTGCACATGGAGGGTTATTTGTAGCCCCCGCCCTCCCCTGCATCTTGGTGGAACCAGTGACTAGTTCTCAGCGATGGAGTGGAGTGGAAGTTGCATCCGTCCCTTCCAGCCCGTCATGGTCTTGTGCAGAGACATGTGAAGCCCAAGAAGAAGGAGATGCGTGGACAGAGGGAGCCTGGCTCCCAGAAGGGCCGCGTGGAGGGCAGCCAGTGGCAGAAATAGGCACACTGGATTGCTAAGAGAACTGGAAACAATGGGCTAAACCGCTGAAGCTTGCGGGCTTATTCTTTACTCGCTTTGGACGTGGGTTGCAGGTGTGATAAAACCCAAAACTCTGGCTCAGTTCTAGTGGTCTGTGGATGGATGGTGAGGCTGGCGCTGCAGGCTGCAAGACTGGGAGGCCCATTAAACCCTGGCAGAATGTTTGGCAGCACCGTCACCTGCAATGACTTGGGAAGGCTGGCCTCCTTGCTGTGGAGCCCCTGGCTATGGAGGGTCTTCCAGAAGAGCCAAGACATTTGTGTTTGCTGGCTGCCTCGCCATTTTGGCTCAGTGGTAAAGAATCCTCCTGCAGTACAGGGACAAGGGTTCCATCCCTGGGTGGGGAAGATCCCTTGGAGGAGGAAACGGCAACCCACTCTAGTATTCTTGCCTGGAGAATCCCATGGACAGGAGCCTGGTGGGCTACAGTCTACAGGGTGGCAAGAATCAGACACGGCTAAGTGACTAACACACAAGCAGGCCTGGCAGGAGGCGTTAAAGCAGGAGGTGAGCTCAGGCCCTGGTCAGTGAGTTCCAGGTAGAAATAGGAGAAGAGCCCAGGTGATACATCAAGGGCCTTGCAGGACTGGAAGAACTTGCTTCTGGATCTTAACAGGTAAGAGGTAAGACTGAAGGATATTTTCAGTTATGGAGGCTTCTGTTGAATAAGGTGAGTTGCTCTGCCCCACGCCAGTGGACGGCTGTCCTGCTTGTGTTTCAGGATATCTCGAAGTGCTTTCTGGGAGGGACCCGGAAAAGCAAGAGCAGAGTAGGGCAGGGGGCTGTGGAGGGAAGACTCCTGCGTTGCTTCCTGAGACCAGGAAGGCCCGAGGCCCAGACCTTCTGGAGGCACAGCACATCCAACTGAAAAGCCTCACAGAGTCTGAGCCTTAGGGTCCCTGTTGCGCCCTGATCCACACAAGCGGGGCCCCTTGCCCCCTCATGACTTCAGGAGTGGCCAGGAGGTGGACGGGCCCAGGAGGGTCTCCAGGGTGGAGGGGGGACTGGCCATAGCCTGCCCGGAATTCACAGGCCCCTGGGAGGACATGTGGGCCCTGACTGCTCTTCATGTCCCCGAATGCCTGGAGCTGAAGCTGGACACGGTAGCTCGGGTGCTGAAGTCAGGGTTCGGTCCCCAGGTGGGAGCTGGGGAGGGATGCCTGCCCCACCCCCAACCCCGAGATTTGCAGGCACATCCACCACCCGCTTTGCTGCAGGACTGACTGTGGGTCAAGAGCCTCTGAGGCTCTGGAATAGGTTTTTTGTAAACTTTGAGGTGATAAACATTGGAATAGGTCCAATTATGTACAATTTCATTATCAACCATTCTATTAAAACAGTGAAAACTGGCCAAATTCTTTCATGCAAACTAGTCTAGTGTTATAATTAAAAATCCAAACCCAAACCAAACCAAAAAATAAATTGGAGATTGAGAGGCTGAGCTGATAATTTACAGATAAGACTTGCCAGATGAATGAGACCTTTGTGAGGAGGAGATTACATGGACCACAGAATAGCTGACTAGTTTGTTAAATATCTATCCCGAGAAGAAATGATAACATTAGGGGTTTCAATAAAGGTATGCATTGTATATGTACAAGTGTTTTCACATTAACTCAAAGCAATGCCTTTTATTTATTAAACTTTTTATTGTGTACTAGAGTGTAGCCTGCTAACAATGTTGTGATAATCTCAGGTGGACAATACAGGGACTCAGTCATACATATACAGGTATCCACTCTCCCCCAGGCTCCCTTTCCATCCAGGCTGCCACATCACGTTCAGCAGAGTTCCCTGTCAGTCTTATCCATTTTCAGTACAGCAGTGTGTACATGTTGATCCGAGCCTCCTAACTATCCCTTCCCCCTAGTAACCAAAAGTTTGTCTCCAAGTCTGTGAGTCCATTTTTGTTTTGTAAGTAAGTTTATTGGTAAGATTTCTTTTTAGATCCACATATAAGGGGTGCCATACTATATTTCTCCTTCTCTGTCTGACTTACTTCAATCAGTGTGACAACCTCTAGAGGCTGTTTGTGTTGTGGAAAAGGACATTATTTCATTGTTTTTAATGATTGAGTAATAGGCCATTGTACATATAAGGTACCTGTTACATTAAACGGTTTTTGTCATACATATAAATCCTCAGAAGCACTTGTTGGAACACCCTTACACCTGAACCGAGGGGTCGTTCATTACAATTCACTGCTTTATTCAAGTTGCTGAATGCAAACTTCTCCATCCTCACTCTCAGGGGAACCCTCCTGAATGTGTGGTTATTTTGTTACCAGTGACCAGCAGGACAGAAGCTGGGGACCTCGGCTTGCTGTTCTCAGCGCTTGGGGGTTTGTAAAACGGATGCTCGTTGTGTGTTCAGGTCTTGGGCCAGTCAGGATACTGAAGGCTCCCCAACCCCGTCTTGATGGACAGATCCTCTCCACACCCCCAAGCCTGTCCTGGTGCCCCCAGGCCGTGGGTGAGCCTCCCCTGCCGGGAGGCGGAGGAGAGGGGGCGCACGACCTCGGGCTCTGCGGCCTTTGCCCTCTCCATCACTCTCCGGACAGTTCTCTGCGCCTCTGCCCAGTTAACCTTCACACTCAAATCTCATTTATACTTGGTGGTGGTGTGCGTGTGTGCATGTGTGTGGGTGCACACATGTGTGCGTGCGTGTACACATGTGTGTGTGCGTGTGCCTGTTTATGTAAAAATGTCCTCGTGAGAAAACAGTTCCTGACAACTTTTGGATCCATGAGAGCCTAAGTGTTGTGAGAATCAGTGACTCCAGAGCCAAAGACAGTGACCGGTTTCCTGTTACCATGCCCTGGCCTGACGCCGGCTGCAGGGGCGTTTGGGAAACCCGTGGGCCCCCCATCCGACAGCCACGCCGTCTGAGAAGGGACAAGATGGTCTAAGCTCCCTGGGACACAAAATGCCACCACCGGAGACATTGCACTGTGGCCGTGCCGCTGGCTTCCGCATCCGCGGTGGACTTTCCATCTCACCCACCTTCTCCGTGAGGCTGGGGAGCCGAGTGGGGCGGGGAGGCAGAACCCCAGAAACAACTTCTGGTTGAATGTGCACCTGTAGCAAAGACTCCGGCTAACCGAAGAGAAATCACTACATTTTTGGTTGACTTGTTAGAAAATGAGGACCGAGGGCTACATTAAATCAAAGATTAAATTATGAGGTTTATCTACATGTAAGAATACATGAAACTGTGGTTTTGGCCAGAGGTAATTAGTGCTGAAAGTTGTCCTTTGTCCGCTGATCATAGTAACCAGGCTTCGAGGAGTTACTGGGAAGCACATCAACCCCCGAGATCCCACAGGCGACCCCGAGCACCACCCAGGTCTCCTGCCTGTCACTCAACAGGTGAACGAGCACCGATCACACCCTACTGAGCAACAAAGTGCAGTGTGAGCTCCTCACAGCGCCTGCCCCAAGGGTGGGGGTGCGAGAAGGTGAGTGGGGGCCCCCATCTCGAGCAGCCCTTCTGGACTGAGGTCCTCGCTCTGCCTGGGCCTGGTCCCCTAGCTTTATACTCGTTCTAATATCAGCCTCCTCCACAAAGATGGGAGGATGAACTCTGCCACCTGAACAAGGTTTTTACAAGGTGGTGACAAGCTTTTCAGAATTGTACTTGTTCTGTGGATGCAGCGAAGGCTTGAGGGTTCTTCATTCTGACCTTGAGTCCCAGAATCACCTCCTAAGCACATTGCAGGTCATGTCAGCTAAATCTGGCCCATTGGGAACTTCAAGCCAACGGTAAGTCCTTCTCCATCGAATACCTGGAAACTGCTGAGATGTGCCCTAAATAGGGTGCCCCACATTCTTCTGAGTCTCCCCAGCTCTCTGGACACTTGTGATCATGCTAAGAACGGAGTCTCTTCTCCCAGATGTGCACTCTGAGGAGCTCAGAACCTCGAGGACCACCAGCTCACCAGGTAAGTTGCTTACCTGTGCGGTGCTGCAAACACACCCTGGCTATGGCCGTGATTAACACGCTCGAACATCCTCACAGTAACCCACTGGGGCACCACTCCGTTCAGTTCAAATCACAGAGCTGTGATGGGTCTGGAGGTGTACCCTAGGATTTTGCAGCGTGGATATACTTCATGTGTCACAAAAAAACTCCAGAAGCAATAAAAGGGGTGGAGGAATGAGAGAAAGATAAGAATTTCATGATCGTTGCTAAGAATGTATGGGTGCAGCTGTGGGATTCAGAGTGGACCTGCTTGAAACCAGCCTCCACCATGAATGTGTGCCTCCTGCCTCTGTCGTGAATCGCTGCCACCTAGCAGTCCAGTGTTTACTTCTTAGCAGTGAACCTGCGCAAAGCTGTGCTCCAAGACGACGGTGCTGTTAATTGGAAATGCCCCTCGAAGCCTGTCAACATCAGTCCCAGGGAGAAGAAGAAGGGCAAGTCTGCCCCGAGCGGTCAGCGTCTCTGCGATTTGGGAGAGGGCGTCTCTACTGACCTGGGGCTGTATTCAGAACTCACAGCAGACGGCAGGAGGAGAAAGAGCAGGTTCCTTTCAGGCCGCTCTGTTCGTCGACACACATGTAATTTAAATATTTATCCACTGGGAGAGGCTGCTGTGAGGGGCCCACCGGTGCCAAAGGAGCCGGTCCTGGGGAGTGAGTCGTGCTGGTCCCGGCCGGCTTTGTGCACCCCGATTGAATACCACACAGCACTCCTCTCAAGAAACCCCCACTATGATTTCAAAACACATCAGTTTCAATTAACTCTGAGGGGAAAAAAAGAAAACCGTGATCACTAATTCCGGTTGTAGTTACTTATTGTGGAGCTGGCTGGCAGAGACTTAACCAAATGACACGCAATAATGGAAGACTTTTTAAAAAAAATTACACCTGGAGTGATAAAATTGCCAAATAGTGTGGTTTTTGGCTTCTAAAATAAATTATACTAGAACCTATGTGTTGGAGAAAATCTAAACACAGTAGTGAGCGTGACATGGACCAAATGGTTCTCCCAAAATAAGAGGCAGTTGTTTTTGTGGCTGTGTCTTTATTTATTTTATTTTTTCAAATGCAAGGCTTATCATTGGTTTGCCACAGATGCAGTCGACAGGCAGCAAGGCCCCTCCTTAAAGGTTCGCATGGCAGGGAGTGTTGTGGCCCTTGGGGGTCGCGGACTCAGATGAGTTGGGGCCCCAGGAAGTGGGGGCCGGGGCTGCCCTTCAGGGGTTATGCAGACTCTCGAGGCCTGGTGCAGGGCGGGTTTGAGGCTGGTCAAGACCAGCGTTGTCTGGTCTTCAGAATCCTGTTGTCTTTGCTAGCACGCATCATTTCTAATTTTGTCTTTTGTTTTCAAATTCCTGCAGGGTGTCAGGTAGGCATGGCCCTGCGAGTGTCGTCAGGAAGCCACGTCCCTGTTATCTCTGTGTGTGGACACAGTGCAGAAGTCCAGCGGCTCCAGGTCAGCGTCACTCATGATTTAAAGCTGTCCTCCAAGCTGTGTGGGATCAGCGTGCTTCAGAGAGAAAGGAGGAGAGGAGGATGCTGAGACATTCTTGCAGGCTGAGTTGGGTGGATATTCCGCACTGTTTGGAGAGGCAGAGGGACCACCCGGCTCTACCTCTGGGATGTGTGTCCTCTTCTGTGCCACCCCTTCCGGTCGCTCCCCGTGAACGCTGGCTTGGGGATGTGGCTTCTGTGGAAACGGTAAAGACCCCAGTCAGCCAGGGCCCAGCATCTCGAGGGCGCTGGAAGGAGGCCTTGTTTGCTCCCAGCAACCAGCCTCCTGCCAGGAGCGCCAGACAGTGCCTGAGGCCGCCTTGGGAGCCTAGGGCTGCCGTAGCCCGAGAACACGGACGTGTCTCCTCCTTTCCTCCCCTTTTGCAGGCTCAGCTGGTAAAGAATCCGCCTGCAATGTGGGAGACTTCGGCTCGATCCCTGGGTCGGGAAGATCCCCTGGAGAAGAGCATGGCAGCCAACTCCAGTGTTCTTGCCTGGAGAATCCCATGGACAGAGGAGGCTGGCGGGCTACAGTCTACGGGGTCACAAAAGTCAGACACGACTGAGTGACTAACACTTTCAGTAGTTCTTTTAAAGCTCAATTCCCTATAGATAGACAATAAGACAACCATGACTGCGTAAGCCTAGGAAACGCGGAATTGTCTTTCAGAGTAGGAACCTTGGCTTTTACACATGGGGAGCACTGTCCGTGGGATCTCACTTTTTTAAGGTGATGTTTAACATGCCCGTGAGTGATCTGCGGTTTGAAAGGACCGATTAGCACAGTTGCCCACTGCCCAACCGCCTTTCTGGGGCTGACACATTCGTGCAGCCCCATCCGGTAACTGTTAAAGCTACCTGCCCCCACCAGCTTCCCACCGCGGCCTTATTAGCTCAGCTCTGTTTACCCAGATGGGAGAAGGTGACTGACCAGATGTTCTGATTTTTAAAGATCTGTTGGTGCCCCGGCGATTTCCGCTGGGAGACTGGATTGTCCCAGATTATCCCGCTGGGAGCTGAGTGGGACGAACTTGCTGCGAAGTAGAACCATTCAGCTACCTGGGAGGCGGGCGGG
>SJYC01042954.1:0-67236 GCA_006408675.1 Madoqua kirkii
CGGGCCCACGCACAGGCTGTGGCGTGAAAACGGTGGACAGCGTTTCTGATGCCATTTGCTACAAAACATAGGAGCTTCCTAGTGATGATCCGGAGCTGAAAGGTCAGAAGCGGGAATGTCTGTGTCCCTGGGGCTGGGGCTTACACGGCCCTCCTGGGTGTGGGTGTAGGAGCGCGTGGCGTGCCCTCCCCGGGGGTCTGAGACCCAAGGAGAAGCAGGGGAGGGCCATCCCAGGCCACGTGCTGCCTGGGTGACAAGCCCTCCAGTGCAGGAGTGAGCCCCGTGTCCTGTGATGTAACCCCCTTCCCTGGAGACAGAGGGTGTCCACCTCCTTAGTATGGACCCAGGGCTCAGCATGGTCCCCGGTAGAGCCAGAATCAACAGCCGCATCGATCTGACAGCCCTGCTCCCAAGCTGTCACATCCCCTCCTGACAACGGAGGCTGCTTTCTTATTTACCCGGAGACCTGGGATCATATTTTGCTTTCTAAAGAGATCTGGAAGCCACCTGCCATGGCTTTTGCGTTTTCTCTGCAATGAGGCACTAAGGCCAGCACTGGAGCTCACGTCTCTGCTCTGGTCGTGGCTGGGAGATGGCGGGGAAGCACGGGATCCCACAGAAACCATTATCGCTTTAATCACACAGTCAGCAGCCCACACTTCAGGCTAAGATGGCAAATCTATAGCAGCCTGCCTGCACCCCCGCCTCACAGATTCCCCCGCAAACAGGGCCCGTGCCTGGCAAACAAGCGGAGCGCGAGGTCAGCCTCGCTGGGGGCTGGTGGGCATGCCCGGGGCTGAAACGCGCTCGCAGTGAAATGTTATCAATCAGCCGCGAGGGGCCTGTCTGTTAGCACAACGACATTGGCAGGAGGATTACCCGGTGCTTTCTTGCCATAATCTAGAAGCATCTTTCAGACAAAACTCTGCGGGAAATCGATTGTGTGCAAGGACTGCCTGCGAGGCCACAGGGTGTCACTGGAGGGGACGCAGCCACTGTATCCAGTGAGACCCGGGCCTCGGGTTCTGCCACACCCGGCACAGCGTCTGCGTTCCAGACCGAGTGTGGGGGGAGGCTGGGGTGGGCCACCTGCTCAGGGGTGGCCACCAGGGCCCCGAGGACCCCGTGGGGACTGGTGACCTCGTGTGGGCCCCTCCTTCTGCCCTCTCCCCAGCCTGGGACCCCCATGCAGTCTGGTTGCTGTGGGGTGGCTGGGGTCACTGCAGGGTGCCTGCCTGGTGTGGGCTGGCTTCCAGGCTATGGTGGCTCCATGGGGCCTTAGAGGCCTCAAGTTTGAGCGAGGGTGAAGCAAGGGCGGCAGTGCCTCACCTCTGCCTGCAGGGCGTTCCCAACACAGGCACAGCTGGACATGCCCCCAGGGCAGTCCTAGGTGGCAGTCGTGTGGGCAGAGTCTGGAGCCGGCAGGGGCATGGGGCTAGACCCCTGCCCAAGACAGGCACGGGAACAGGGCGGAGGGCCCACCCTGCTCTCCAGGGTATGAGGCGCCTGCGAGCCTGACCAACATGCGGCCAGTCTTCACCGGAGTGAGCTGGGTGCCAGGACAGAGAGCCAGGCAGGGGGCTTGACGGGAGGGGCTGAGCGTACCCTGCAGAGCAGGCGGGGAGGCCTTGGGGCCCTGGCTCACGTCCCCAGGTCACAGGTCCCCAAGTCACAGGTTCCCAGGTCACAGGTCATCTTTTCATGTTCATCACATTCCAAAATTTTCCTTTCCCTTACCACCAACGTAAACTGTTTACATCCGGAATGATTCTTTAGAGCCTGACACCTGCGGGGCTGGGGGGTAGCCTTGGAGAGAGACTGGGCACCTCCTGGGTCAGGGTGCTGTCTCCCTCTGGGCCTCCAGGCACGGGTGCCCACAGTGGCCACCTGACCCCCTCCCTGTCTTGATCTCAAGCATCCTTCCTGAGAGGACAGTGAGGACTGGAAGTAAAATCAAGCATGTTCTCCGGGAAGCCTGTTCAGCATGGAGGTGAAGCCGGTGACTCTCGTGGAAGGCTGTGCTTGGCCTGTTTGTTTAGGATGGTGGCGGCCTGGCCCCTACCGGCTCAGAACCCGGCACCATCATGCTGACCTGGGTGACACTGTAGCCTTTGACCCCAGCCTACAGGGAAAGCCACACCTGCGTGGCTGTGCATAGCGTCTCCCGTCCCCCACCAGCCGTCCTGGGGACCCCTGCCCGGGGAGCTCTGCACAGAGGCCTCAGGGTGGGGGTTAAAGGGCAAAGAGGAAGAAAAGCCCTCTGGCCCCCCTCAGAGCCTCAGACAGAGCAGAAGTCGACGGCCTGCATCCCGCGCAAATGGTCAGACTGAGCCCACTGGGCCTGGGCCTGACTTCAGGAGGCATGTGCTCCTGTCCACATCTCCTTCTGGGTCAAGCTGCTTGGTGGAGCAGGGCTGGCAAACCCTCGGCTGACCAGGGACTTCTTGCTCTTTGAGAAACACAGGGAGGCCCCAGGCAAGCGGCCAAGTGCACGTGGCCGAGAATGTCCCTGTGTGTGGGCTTTTCTGCTCTTTCCTGAGGCCCTAGGTAGTTCTATTTAAGTTTCTTCCTCACAGACAAGTGACAGTATTTTGAAAATTTAAAGCCACAGAGGTGAATATAACAAGTTCTCAAAACTGTGTGACCCCAGGAGACAAAACCTAGTGCGGTTCCCCTGACGCCGCTGTCAGGTGCGTCTGTGGCTCTCCTGTGGACGTCTCTTCATCTGGGGCCAGCGCACAGCTGGGGGCCACACTCTGAGGCAGGAAGCAAGAGATATGCTTGGAGATGAAATGTCCAACCTCACCCAAGGCCAGGACGTAATGCGTCAGGAACCCTGAGCGGTGGCTGGAAGGCTGCCTCTGCCTGAGGCTGCACCCTCATGTCCGACCCCTCCAAGAAGCCCCGTCCACCGCTGGCCACCCCCACCACGAGGCAGGAGAAATCACCTAACTTGAAACAGCAAAAAGAAAAACAGATTTCTAAAACTGGATGGTGTAAGGGGCCTCTAGGACAACATAACATTGATGTTAAAGGGGTTCTGGAAGGAGAGGAGAGAAAAAAAGAACAGAAAATCTACTTCAAGAAAAAATGACTGAAAAAAGCCCCTAGCCTGGGGAGAAAACAAGATGGCCAAGTCCAGGAAGCACAGAGAATCCCAAACAAAATTAACTAAAGAGCTCCACACCAAGACACGTTATGATTAAAATGGAAAAAGTTAAAGATAAAGAGAATCTGAAAAGCAGCAATAGAAAAATCACTGGCTATGTACAAGGGAAGCCCTGTTAGATTATCAGCTGATATTTCAGCAGAAGCTTTGCAGGTTGGCAGAAATGAGCATAAAATGATGGAAGGGAAAAAAACCTCCAACGGAGAAAACTCCACCCAGCAAGGTTAGTGCTTAGGATTGAAGGAGAGACAAAGGGTTTCCTGGATAAGAAGCAGCTTAAGGAGTTCATCTTGTCTAAACTTTCTTTACCACAAGTGTGAAAGAGGAGTCTTTAAACAGAAAAGTCAGAAGGAGAAACAAAAAAATATGAAAAAAGCAGATCTCAGTAGTAAACGTGAAAAATAAAGTTAAAACATAAAGACAGGGCACCAACCACCTAAAAACCTACTATAAAGGCTAAAAGACAAATGTAGTAAAATCACAACATCTATAATAAGTTAAGCAGTGCACACAGTATGACGTCAAACATAAAATGGGGGGAAGAGCAGAAATGTAGTGTTTTTAGAATGTGCTTGAACCTCAGTACTTACAGACTGCTATATACACGTGCATGTAAATGTATCCGTATATAGGTTACCATGTGTACGTAAGTTGTTACATATGAACTTCATGGTAACCACAAACCTCTAATAGACACACAGAAAGTAAAGAGAAAGGAATAAAGCATAACAATAGAGAAAGTCATCAAATCATAAAGGAAGAGAACAAGTGAGGAAGACAGGAACACAGAACAAAAAAAAAAAAAGAAAAAAGAAAGAAAAACACACTAGAAAACAACAAAATGACAGTAAGTACATACCTAGCAATAATTACTTTAAATGTTAATGGGCCAAGTGCTCCAATCAAAAGACACCAGTGGCTGAATGGATCAAAACAAGACAGCTATCTGTGCTGCCTGCAAGACTCACCTCAGAGCTATAGCCTCTGACGGATGAGTGGATAAACATGTTGTATTTATGCAGAGGGGATATTACTGTTCTAATCATGCTTCTCGAAGGAAAGGACCTAGTGATGTGAGTATCTGAAAGCTACAGAGTCAGTTTTTCTCTGAAGGTGGCCGTTCTGCCTGTCCGATGAATCCCAGTCTGGTCTCAAGATTTTGTGCGTCTCTGTTTGTGGAGAATGCAGGTTTGTGGGCTGCATTTGAGTCGAAGGGTCCAGCCTTCACAGAAAGGAAGGGGTCTGGGGCACAGGAGGACGATGCGGGGAGGGGACCTGCTCCAGGCTCTAGTTTACGAGGACCTCTGTCTGGGGTGTGGGTGGCTGGACATGCATCTTGAAAAGGTTTTTAAAATTATTATTTGGAATTTATTTCAGTAAATAGACTTACTTCCCTTTATCATTTTCTCTCACCCAAAAAAAAAAAAAAGCTACCTTTATGAACAATTTTGCTTTATGATGAGTTTCTTTTATTTGCAGATTGTGTGTGTGTTTCATAAGCTTAGGAAATGATCTCATAGGAGATGAATTAAGTTTTCATGTTGTTTTTGTTTAGTTGCTCAGTTGAATCTGACTCTTTACAACTCCGTGGACTGCATCACACCAGGCTTTCCTGTCTTTCACCGTCTCTCGGGGTTTGCTCAAACTCATGTCCATTGAGTCGGTGATGCCATCCAACCATCTCATCCTCTGTTACCCCCTTCTCCTCATGCCCTCCATCTTTCCAAGCATCAGGGTCTTTTCCAAAGAGCTGGCTCTTCACATCAGGTGGTCAAAGCATTGGAGTTTCAGCTTCAACATCAGTCCTTCCAATGAATAGTCAGGACTGATTTCCTTTAGGATGGACTTGTTTGAATCTCTTGCAGTCCAAGGGACTCTCAAGAGTCTTCTTAAGGACCACAGCTCTAAAGCATCAATTCTTGGGAGCTCAGCCTTCTTTATGAAATGCTGTCATCAACCTGAGAAAAGTGAAGTTTGTGTATTCTCACCCGACCTTGACCTCTGTCTGACGTCTGCCCAACTAGGTGACCTCATCTACATGCCTCTGGAGGCTGAGTGTGGAAACAACCATATGAAAATACTGTTCTTGGTGGTGAAAGTTTTCTTCAAAGAGAAATTGTGTTAATAGCATCGTTTCTTTCAGTCATTTAAATACCATGCGTCCTGGAGAAACAGAAAGGCTAAATTCATTAGGGACAAATTATTAACTTTAATCTTCAAAGCCAAAGCTGCAAAGAAGAAAAGCTCACCAAACGGGGAGAGAGGCTCAGCAGCGCATAACTTTGTACCATTGTTTGTGTATTATTACCGCTATTATAACTAATTGACGCACGAGTGCTTAATTAGTAGCCTGAATTCTCCAAATGTTCTGCAGGACAATTATGCTGAGCTGCTTTCAAAGGGCGCGGAGTTCCAGGGAGATGTTTCTACCTCCGAGAACCATCCTGTGGTCTCCCCGCTTCCTTCTCATGCACCAAAGTCACCTAAATGATGCTGCAGATGTTGAACTCCACACTGTTCTCTGCTTCCTTTGCCCAAATAAACCTCTATGTGTGCTTTCTGTTTATTTGACAATGGGCAGAAGATAGAGCAATTCGAACGAAGTCCGGAAGCAGCAGGCCCCGGGGCAAAGGCGTTCTTCACCCATCGGTGAGTCTGGCGGGTCCACTCCTGAGCCGAAGACCTGGGGGCAAATGCCAGGGGCCGGTGGGGGACAGTCTAGTTAGACGGCTGCCCCGCAGGGAGAGCAGGTTTCTCTGGACAGAGAAGATGGCTTAGGGTTACCACATTGTTTCAGGGGTTCCTGTTTTATTCCACCTGGGCTTTGGTTTCCCAACTTTCATGCTTTTAGATCCCGTACGGGTGAGCAGCCAGATGGGGGCTGGGAGTCCTGACTTAGGAGAAGAGCCTGTCCGCAGACCCTGGGGCGGCCCCCACCACAGACCCTGGGCAGGCTCCATCCATAGACCCCGGGGCGGCCCCCATTGCAGACCACAGAGAGGCCCCCACCACAGACCCTGGGGAGACCCCACTGCAGACCCTGGGGAGACCCCACTGAAGACCCCGGGGTGGCCCCACTGCAGACCACAGAGAGGCCCCCACCACAGACCCTAGGGCAGGCTCCATCCATAGACCCTGGGGTGGCCCCACTGCAGACCACGGGTTGGGCTCCATCCATAGACCCCAGGGCAGCCCCCATCGCAGACTCCAGGGTGGGCTCCACCCACAGATGCTGGGGCGGCTCCTGCTGCAGACCCTGGGGAGGCCCCCACCCATGTTGCACAGCCACGTCTCGCTCTTTCCAGGCCAGTTTCAGAACAGTGCAGACGATGTGTACTAACTCATCTTCTGGCCAACGATCAGCGTTTTCCTGGCTGTGCTGTTTTTGTTCCCACCTGCTGGTCTGGCTCTGGACTCTGACAGTGGAGGGACGGCACATCAGGAGGCCCGGAACTCCTGCTCTGTGATGGGATGTGACAGGGTGTGATGTAGGTGTGATGCAGGTGTGGCAAATGTGACTCAGGTGTGATGGGGTGTGACACAGTATGGCGGGTGTGACGGGGTGTGATGCAGGTGTGGCAGGGTGTGACTCAGGTGTGATGGGGTGTGATGTGGGTGTGGCAGGTATGACTCGGGTGTGACAGGGTGTGACTCAGGTGTGACAGGGTGTAACTCGGGTGTGACGCAGGTGTGATGGGGTGTGACGCAGGTGTGATGGGGTGTGACGCAGCTGTGACAGGGTGTGACATGGTGTGGCAAGTGTGATGAGGTGTGACTTGGGTGTGATGGGGTGTGACATAGGTGTGATGGGGTGTGACAGGTGTGACAGGTGTGATGGGGTGTGATGCAGGTGTGATGCAGGTGTGATGGGGTGTGACTCAAGTGTGGCACGGTGTGACTCAGGTGGGGTGGGTATGACTCAGATGTGAGAGGTGTTACTCAGAGTGTGATGGGTGTGACATAGGTGTGATGGGGTGTGACAGGTGTGATGCAGGTGTGATGGGGTGTGACTCAAGTGTGGCACGGTGTGACTCAGGTGGGGTGGGTATGACTCAGGTGTGATGGAGTGTGACTTGGGTGTGATGAGGTGTGACAGATGTGGCAGGATGTGACTTAGGTATGGCAGATATGACTCAGGTGTGATGGGGTGTGACACAGGTGTGATGGGGTGTGACATGGTGTGGCGGGTGTGACAGGGTGTGATACAGGTGTGGCAGGGTGTGACTCAGATGTGGCAGGTATGATGCAGGTGTGGTAGAGTGTGACTCAGGTGTGATGGGGTGTGATGCAGATATGACAGAGTGTGACATAGGTATGGCTCTGCCCACTCAGGTCATGGGGCCACAGAACCTCCTGACGTGGGGCGACATGGGCATCTCTACCCCAGGCTGTGTGCACACTGTAACACCTGTTCACACATGAACAAACTGAGACTCGGAGAGGTTAAAGGAGGAATGCAGCAGCTAGCTCCTGGTGGGACTGGGGCTTAGAGTTAGGGCCCCTTCCTGCTCACTCGCCTGTCCTGTGGGACCAGCCCCAGGGATCTGATGGCACCTTTCCCACATGACTTATCCTGGGTCTGAAGACTCTGTTGTACTCTGGGTAAGGAAGTGCATGGTGGGGAGGTGTCACAGCCGGCTAGGTGGTCTTACACCTGAGCCGGGTGGGGCTGCAGAAGTCCTCCCTGCCTGCCTGAGCCGGGTGAACCCCAGCTTCCCTCCCTGCCTACCTGAGCCGGGTGAACCTGTGGCTTCACTTTTTGCTTGGGCCATGCGCGTCTCTGTGGGGCTGACCTCTGCCTCCTCTGAGCTGGGAGAGCCTGCTGCCTGTGCCCATCAGGCCTTGGCCCATGTGGCTGCCAGTGCGTGACACCCCTGGGCATAGGCTCTGCCCCCAGGGTCCCTGTGAGGAAGTGCCCGCCCTTCCTGCCGCCCAGGCCTAGGTGGAGCCACCTGAAGGCGCCTGTGGAGCTGCGACTGGGCAGCCAGAAGGTGTTTCTCAACAAAAAGAGACAGATTCTGCTGAAAATATACCTACTGAGATAATTCAATTTCATGTGTTAAAACGTGGCTTTCTTCAGAAATCATCAGTAATATGATACAGCTAATTAAGGCATGCATGGTGTTAACAGTTTCATTAGAGGAGATAATATTGCACAAAAAAATAAGAAATCATTATGATGAATGTCTCAACATTACATTACATGTTAATGAAGTGTAAATGATCTAATTATTTTTGAAAGAATACAGATTCGATTAAACTGTCGGAATTAAATTGGGAAGGACAGCCCATTGTACTTTTTATGTACAGACAAGTTAGCGTTAATTAGGCATAATCTACAGGAACAAATGAGGCCCGACCCTCGGTGAGCAATCACGGATCCATTGCTCAAGGCAGGTTCCATAAAGAATTATATTAGGGGAAAAATTCTAAGTCAATTACAGACAATGTGGCAGCAGCGGAGGGCAAGCGGGGAGCAGGCAGCCCCGTTTCATCCTGACGGGGCTGAGAGCAGAATATTCCGCCGACCTTGCGCACCAGGAATTTCATAAATTCCGGTTCTGCCGACTGGAGCAGTGGTGGATTCTCCGCCTTTCCCTGAAGCGCTGCCTGCAGACGGAGCGGGCCTTCGGAGCTGACTTCCTTGCCCGCTGCCCCTCGGCTCTCCGAGCAGGTCGCTGGCATGGCACTGTTGTCAGCCTGGCACACACCACGGCTCGTGGCCACTGCTTTCCTGGCTGAGCTCTGCGGCCACTGCTTGCGTTCTCACATCCATTATCTGGTTCAACCCATAGACTCAGAGAAAAGAATCAGGAAGAGGAAGAAAGAAACCAAAGTGAAGCAAAACCCCCAGATCTGTGAAACGTCAGTGCTCTGTCAATAGAAGCCTGTCTTCTCTCCCCTTTGGAAAAATAACTTCAGAAACTGAACGTTCTGCATCCGGTGTAACTTCCCCTTTGTTTGGTATTGTTGTAGAATCCAAGTCTGAACCAAGATGAGTCCTTGTTCACAGCGCATGCGGCTGCTGAAAGCTGGGAAAGGTCTGGGTATCAGGGCAGGTTTGGCCCTTGGTTTGGCCGCAGTGGGATGCTGGGCTGAGTTGGTCTCCAGGCCAGCCTGAAGTCCTGGATAGTGCAGGCGGGCCTCGGGATGGCCAGCTGTGTCCAGAAGCTCCAGGCACCACAGTGCAAGGCAGAAGGGGCCCCTGGCCTGCGAGTCAGGTTCCTTGGCTCTTTCTGCCTAGTATTCTCATTTAATTATGGAGCTGTCCTACTTAACTAAAATCCAATACACAAAAACATGATTAAAACCCTTCAGATAAGTTAAAGGATAGTTGTGTATTAATATGAAGAGAGTTTGCCGTATCAAACGATTCTTTTGGTTCATTAACAGGAAGATGGAGTTGATGCAATGACCCATGAATGTGCTCATTTCATAAAACAAGGCCCATAAGTGCTCTGTCCCTTCTCTTTCTCAGGAAGGTCCACTGGGGTTTGGAGAGGAAGGAGGCCTGCTCTTTTGGTGAGCAGGAACAAGGCTGTGCCTTTTACACCCAGCTCCAAAACTTTAGGGTAATTATTAATAATTAGAATTGAGTGAAAAACCCACACCAAGTGAGTTATTCAGTGTAATTTGCAGTTAACAATAGTTTCCTTTTTGAAACCTCAGGAGTCTGAACAAGAGCGTCATACAGTCTTTTTGTTTTAATTTCTGGCAGCTGAAGGGACTAAGATTTAGAAAAACCCTACAGGGGGAACCACATGCTTAAGCATTTTCACCAAAAATAATTTTTAAAAAAGCACACACATCAACAACAACAAAAAGTAATTTGTAAAACATGAGGAATTTGGGGTTTTAGAGTATATTTGGACCCTGCTCAAACTAGAATGTTCACAAAAGGTGCTCACAGCAAGCTGGGTTTTTGTTTTAAAAATTTTCAGTTTTATGCTGACAAAATTTCATCCTGAAGAACATTCCTGGGAGAAAGCTTTCAGAGCTGAGGAGCCTTTGGTTCGTGGGACACTGATGACCACCAGGCACCAGGTGATGGCAGGTAGGTGCCAGTGATGACTTCAGTATCAAGTGATGACCCATAATGCCCAGGTGATAACTAGGAGGCACCAGATGATGACCAGGGGGTACCAGTGATGGCCAGTGGGTATCAGGTGATGACTCATAGGCCCCAGGTGATGGTCAGATTCTGCTGATGACTAGGCTATCAATGATGACTCAGGCCCCGGGTCATGACTGAAGGTTGGCACCAGGGAGGGATACCACATAAACTGCGGTGCCTCTGGCTTGTGGTCATGGGGTCTGCAGCTGGGGGTCCAGGGCTTCAGTGAGGCACTCAGAGGGTGCAGCGGTGGGGACCCATGTGGGCCCTGACACGCCAGGCTGTGTGCTATGCTCCATCTACCCGTATGCCACCAGCTCCATGAATCTAAGATGGGAACCCTCTGCACCCCTCGTTACTGGAGCTATCTTGAGCAAGAGTTGCATACTTGCCTCTAATCTTTGTGGACTGTATTTAGAAAATGAGATTCCTTGCATCGGAATATCTGTGAAAGATGAGAAGATGTCAGAAGTGATATTTAAAATCACTATCTTCTGAGGAGAAAAATTATTTGGAGACAGAATATGCTTTGAAGCAGCGTTCAGTGACACTGGGCAGAGTATATTTCATAATGACCATATTTGCCTGTCCAGAGATCATCATTCTATAATCCTTATTTTATAAATAATATTAATTGAGCTTTACAATCCAGGGTAATACCAAAGGAAAACCCTCAAAAATAACTAACAGGCTGGCGAATAAACAATGCAATAGAACCACGTGTGCTGGGATATATAATCTGTGTAATAAAATGTAAAATATAGTATTTTGCCAGTAGCTAATAATGCATTAACAATTATTCTCTTGTTCCTCCCAGTGGATTCATAGTATAATCAATTTCAGGTAATATTTATTAGGCTCATATCCTGTAAATCAACGACTCAACTAGGTCTTGTAAATTTCTCACAGAGGAGAAAAATATTCTATTTGATAGTATTCAAAACAGTAAAATTCTGTTTAACTGAGTTTCAAAGACTGTGAGGGTCTTGGGGATAAGAAATGCATCTTCGTATTCTTACCTTGGGGTACCAGGTCCTGCATCACTAAGATCCAGACCATCTAATTACAAACGCCAGATCGAGTCAAGCAGTTACTGAGCATAATCCCTGTCTCTTATACACATCTCTCTGGGTAAGGAAGTGCATGGTGGGGAGGTGTCACAGCCGGCTAGGTGGTCTTACACCTGAGCCGGGTGGGGCTGCAGAAGTCCTCCCTGCCTGCCTGAGCCGGGTGAACCCCAGCTTCCCTCCCTGCCTACCTGAGCCGGGTGAACCTGTGGCTTCACTTTTTGCTTGGGCCATGCGCGTCTCTGTGGGGCTGACCTCTGCCTCCTCTGAGCTGGGAGAGCCTGCTGCCTGTGCCCATCAGGCCTTGGCCCATGTGGCTGCCAGTGCGTGACACCCCTGGGCATAGGCTCTGCCCCCAGGGTCCCTGTGAGGAAGTGCCCGCCCTTCCTGCCGCCCAGGCCTAGGTGGAGCCACCTGAAGGCGCCTGTGGAGCTGCGACTGGGCAGCCAGAAGGTGTTTCTCAACAAAAAGAGACAGATTCTGCTGAAAATATACCTACTGAGATAATTCAATTTCATGTGTTAAAACGTGGCTTTCTTCAGAAATCATCAGTAATATGATACAGCTAATTAAGGCATGCATGGTGTTAACAGTTTCATTAGAGGAGATAATATTGCACAAGAAAAATAAGAAATCATTATGATGAATGTCTCAACATTACATTACATGTTAATGAAGTGTAAATGATCTAATTATTTTTGAAAGAATACAGATTCGATTAAACTGTCGGAATTAAATTGGGAAGGACAGCCCATTGTACTTTTTATGTACAGACAAGTTAGCGTTAATTAGGCATAATCTACAGGAACAAATGAGGCCCGACCCTCGGTGAGCAATCACGGATCCATTGCTCAAGGCAGGTTCCATAAAGAATTATATTAGGGGAAAAATTCTAAGTCAATTACAGACAATGTGGCAGCAGCGGAGGGCAAGCGGGGAGCAGGCAGCCCCGTTTCATCCTGACGGGGCTGAGAGCAGAATATTCCGCCGACCTTGCGCACCAGGAATTTCATAAATTCCGGTTCTGCCGACTGGAGCAGTGGTGGATTCTCCGCCTTTCCCTGAAGCGCTGCCTGCAGACGGAGCGGGCCTTCGGAGCTGACTTCCTTGCCCGCTGCCCCTCGGCTCTCCGAGCAGGTCGCTGGCATGGCACTGTTGTCAGCCTGGCACACACCACGGCTCGTGGCCACTGCTTTCCTGGCTGAGCTCTGCGGCCACTGCTTGCGTTCTCACATCCATTATCTGGTTCAACCCATAGACTCAGAGAAAAGAATCAGGAAGAGGAAGAAAGAAACCAAAGTGAAGCAAAACCCCCAGATCTGTGAAACGTCAGTGCTCTGTCAATAGAAGCCTGTCTTCTCTCCCCTTTGGAAAAATAACTTCAGAAACTGAACGTTCTGCATCCGGTGTAACTTCCCCTTTGTTTGGTATTGTTGTAGAATCCAAGTCTGAACCAAGATGAGTCCTTGTTCACAGCGCATGCGGCTGCTGAAAGCTGGGAAAGGTCTGGGTATCAGGGCAGGTTTGGCCCTTGGTTTGGCCGCAGTGGGATGCTGGGCTGAGTTGGTCTCCAGGCCAGCCTGAAGTCCTGGATAGTGCAGGCGGGCCTCGGGATGGCCAGCTGTGTCCAGAAGCTCCAGGCACCACAGTGCAAGGCAGAAGGGGCCCCTGGCCTGCGAGTCAGGTTCCTTGGCTCTTTCTGCCTAGTATTCTCATTTAATTATGGAGCTGTCCTACTTAACTAAAATCCAATACACAAAAACATGATTAAAACCCTTCAGATAAGTTAAAGGATAGTTGTGTATTAATATGAAGAGAGTTTGCCGTATCAAACGATTCTTTTGGTTCATTAACAGGAAGATGGAGTTGATGCAATGACCCATGAATGTGCTCATTTCATAAAACAAGGCCCATAAGTGCTCTGTCCCTTCTCTTTCTCAGGAAGGTCCACTGGGGTTTGGAGAGGAAGGAGGCCTGCTCTTTTGGTGAGCAGGAACAAGGCTGTGCCTTTTACACCCAGCTCCAAAACTTTAGGGTAATTATTAATAATTAGAATTGAGTGAAAAACCCACACCAAGTGAGTTATTCAGTGTAATTTGCAGTTAACAATAGTTTCCTTTTTGAAACCTCAGGAGTCTGAACAAGAGCGTCATACAGTCTTTTTGTTTTAATTTCTGGCAGCTGAAGGGACTAAGATTTAGAAAAACCCTACAGGGGGAACCACATGCTTAAGCATTTTCACCAAAAATAATTTTTAAAAAAGCACACACATCAACAACAACAAAAAGTAATTTGTAAAACATGAGGAATTTGGGGTTTTAGAGTATATTTGGACCCTGCTCAAACTAGAATGTTCACAAAAGGTGCTCACAGCAAGCTGGGTTTTTGTTTTAAAAATTTTCAGTTTTATGCTGACAAAATTTCATCCTGAAGAACATTCCTGGGAGAAAGCTTTCAGAGCTGAGGAGCCTTTGGTTCGTGGGACACTGATGACCACCAGGCACCAGGTGATGGCAGGTAGGTGCCAGTGATGACTTCAGTATCAAGTGATGACCCATAATGCCCAGGTGATAACTAGGAGGCACCAGATGATGACCAGGGGGTACCAGTGATGGCCAGTGGGTATCAGGTGATGACTCATAGGCCCCAGGTGATGGTCAGATTCTGCTGATGACTAGGCTATCAGATGATGACTCAGGCCCCGGGTCATGACTGAAGGTTGGCACCAGGGAGGGATACCACATAAACTGCGGTGCCTCTGGCTTGTGGTCATGGGGTCTGCAGCTGGGGGTCCAGGGCTTCAGTGAGGCACTCAGAGGGTGCAGCGGTGGGGACCCATGTGGGCCCTGACACGCCAGGCTGTGTGCTATGCTCCATCTACCCGTATGCCACCAGCTCCATGAATCTAAGATGGGAACCCTCTGCACCCCTCGTTACTGGAGCTATCTTGAGCAAGAGTTGCATACTTGCCTCTAATCTTTGTGGACTGTATTTAGAAAATGAGATTCCTTGCATCGGAATATCTGTGAAAGATGAGAAGATGTCAGAAGTGATATTTAAAATCACTATCTTCTGAGGAGAAAAATTATTTGGAGACAGAATATGCTTTGAAGCAGCGTTCAGTGACACTGGGCAGAGTATATTTCATAATGACCATATTTGCCTGTCCAGAGATCATCATTCTATAATCCTTATTTTATAAATAATATTAATTGAGCTTTACAATCCAGGGTAATACCAAAGGAAAACCCTCAAAAATAACTAACAGGCTGGCGAATAAACAATGCAATAGAACCACGTGTGCTGGGATATATAATCTGTGTAATAAAATGTAAAATATAGTATTTTGCCAGTAGCTAATAATGCATTAACAATTATTCTCTTGTTCCTCCCAGTGGATTCATAGTATAATCAATTTCAGGTAATATTTATTAGGCTCATATCCTGTAAATCAACGACTCAACTAGGTCTTGTAAATTTCTCACAGAGGAGAAAAATATTCTATTTGATAGTATTCAAAACAGTAAAATTCTGTTTAACTGAGTTTCAAAGACTGTGAGGGTCTTGGGGATAAGAAATGCATCTTCGTATTCTTACCTTGGGGTACCAGGTCCTGCATCACTAAGATCCAGACCATCTAATTACAAACGCCAGATCGAGTCAAGCAGTTACTGAGCATAATCCTCGGATGAACATGGCTAATGTCAGTGTTATTAACATGGTCACTCGGAAACTAATTGTAGAACACAGTGAGGGTGTCAGACATGTTGTGTGCTAATGCCACACGATGAAAGATTAGTAACAGCAAAAGAGAAAAAGAAAGCCTGTGACTGCCAAACGTCACAACCAGGTTGCCAAGTTGCGGGGCGGGGGGGCGGGGGGGTGACCCCACTGGAGGAGGCAGACTCACCAGGCGGAGATGGCTCACAAAGAGAAGCCATAATTCATTCCCCTGTTTTTTCCCCAGCCTTATAGGCATGCTTTTTTGTTCTGTTTAAATTGACTTTTCAACCTGATCTCAAGCCGGACTATATGTGACCTGATGAAGGCCTGGCCCCCTGAGCCTGGATCTTGGTCTCTTGTCTGGAGCAGTTAGCAGAGCCTGCAACTCGGGCCTGGGTGCCAAGCGGAACAGCACACCCTCCTGACCAGGGCTTTACACAAGCCGATTAAGAGTCAGCTCTTAGTGGGAAAGGCAGCCGCCCTGTCGCCTAGCCCCACAGAGCAAGCAGCAAGGTCTCAGCTGCGCTGGCCCCCACCGTCCACCAGAGACCTGCACTCTCAGCTGTGCGGGCGGATTCTGCACTCTGGGCACAAACAGTCTGGGAGCTGGGACTCACAGGTGCAGGAGGGCAGATTTAGGTCAGACTTAGGCGTCCTTGTGCAAGGAGCGGGCCGATGGAGAAATGATGCCAGGTGTTTCAGGAGTGGAGCTGCAGGGGAGGCCTGGGCCGGCCTGCGATGGGAGAGGGCCTTGCAGGATGACAGCGCGGGTGAGAGAAGCCCCGCGAGCCCAGCGTTGTGAGGTGGTCCTGCCCTTCCCTGGTTTAAAGGGTAACTTAGATGGTGAAGGAAGTCAGTCCTGAATGTTCTTTGGAAGGACTTGTGCTGAAGCTGAAACTCCAATACTTGGGCCACTTGATGTGAACAAGTGACTCATTGGGAAAGACCCTGATGCTGGGAAAGATGGAAGGCAGGAGGAGAAGGGGACAACAGAGGATGAGATGGTTGGATGGCATCACGGACTCAATGGATTCGAGTTTGGTAAGCTCTGGGAGTTGGTGATGGGCAGGGAGACCTGGTGTGCTGCAGTCCATGGGGTCTCAAAGATCGGACATGACTGAGACGGAACTGAATTCGATGGTGGATGCTGCTCCCTCGATGTCCTGGTGACTAGAGATGGAGTGGAGCTCAGGTATTCAGTGGAGGAAAATATCAGGTCAACATCACAACCTTGAGTCAGCATGGATAACGAAAAGTAATTATTGCAGGCATGTACTTATCAGCATTTTGTTGCTTCTGTATGGCGGCAAGCCCAGTAGAGTGGAGTTCACTTGGCAAGGTAATCGTTTGGAACCATAAGAGACAGGTGTGTGGGCTGCTGCTGACTTTCTCTGGACTAAGATGGTCTGGACGAGGCCTGAAAGGTGGAGTTGGACAGGACTCATATACACCACTCTGGCAGGAAGCTGCCTGCTGATGAGCTAGGATCAGGGGGCTGCTCTATAGCCTCAGTAGCCCATTAACCGCCAGCCTGTGAGCCACGAAAGCTACAAGAACACACTCACTCCCACAGCCTCACACCAGAATTGCTGTTACTTGGCAATACAGCCTTGATCCTTTATCTGCATGAATTTTCTGCAAATTTTCTGGGAAGCCCATTAGGACTTCCCAGATGGCTCAGTGATAAAGAATCTGCCAGCCAATGCAGGAGGTGCGGGAGATGCAGCTTTGATCCCTGGGTCAGGAAGATCCCTTGGAGGAGGAAATGGCAATCCACTCCAGTATTCTTGCTGGGAGAATCCCATGGATGGAGGAGCCTGGCAGCTATAGTCCATGGGATCGCAGACAGTTGGACATGACTGAGCACAGACACACACACACACACACACACACACACACAGCACTGGTTATATTTTAAAAAGATTATAAAAGGAAGAAAGTTTAAAAATGGCCAACAAAGAATACTCATCAGAAAATAGTGTCATAATTGGTCTTGGCAACGATTTTTTGGGTATAACACCAAAAGCACAGACAACAAAGGCCACAATAAGCAAGAGGGATTATATCAAACTAGAAGGCTCCTCACAGCAAGGGAAGCAGCTGATGAAATGAAAAAGCAATCATTGAAACAGGAGAAAATATTACATTTGCAAACTGTGCTTCTCATAAGGGGCTAATACCCACAAATGTATAAGGAACTCCTACAGCTCAATAGCAACAACTCCCCACCCCCCAACAAACCCAAATAAGCCAATGAAAAAATAGACAAAAAATCTTAGCAAATTTTCTTCAGAGATGATATACAAATGGCCAACAGATAAATGAACAGGGACTTAACATCTGATCATTGGGGAAGTGTAAATCAAACCCACAATGAAATACCACCTCACACCTGTTAGAATATGTACATAAAGAGACAGTTCAGATCACATACTCTGGTAATAATGCATTAAAGATAGAAATTAACCACAAAATCATAACATATATTATCCACAAAAGTCATAAGATAAGATAGACAAATAAAAATCTCACTAACTGAAAAATTAAAATGAAAAAAAAAAGTTGAAAATAATTAAAAGAAACTCAGATAAAGAAGGGGCTTCCCTGGTGGCTCAGCTGGTAAAGAATCCGCTTGCAATGTGGGAGACCTGAGTTCAATCCCTGGGTTACCAAGATTCCTTGGAGAAGGGAGTGGCTACCCACTCTAGTACTCTGGCCTGGAGAATTCCATTCTCTGTATAGTTCATGGGGTTGCAAACAGTCAGACATGGCTAAGCAACTTTCACTTTCTTTCAGATTAAAAAAGAGATTAAAAATGGAAATCTCAGAGTCTCTTGGAAATAATGATCATAAAATATGTTGAAACTAATGAATTAAAACTACAGCAGTGCTCAGAGAAAACTTTATAATCTTGAATAATTATACCATAAAATAAATAAGAAAAATTAAAATAGATTAAGAACTCAATGTAAAACTTGGAAAAATTAGAAAGTAGATAAATTTTAGGAAAGCAAAAGGATTAAAGATAACAATAGTAATGAATGAACTTTAAAGCAGAAAATCAGTAAATATTATCAAAGGTTTCTCTTTTGGAGAAAAAAATGAAAAAGGGGAAAATGACTTCAGATTTCCATAGGTGGTAAAAACACCTGTTAAAACATCTTTATAATATGTATATCATCTGTGTACTGTATAATAACTTCCATACATGATTTTAAACACTTTTGTGATTCTGTTTTTCCATCACAGGATTGGTTATGTATTTTGTTAGTGTTAGAACATAGGTTTCAAGCTTGTGGCTTTGTGTGTAATAGGGAAACACAAGAAGCTTTCCCATTAAGGCAGGAACAAAACAATTTTGGAAAACAATTATCATCACTATTATTTAATATTCTGCTGGAGGCACTAGCTAATACAATTAAATGAGACAAGAAAACAAGTTCGGAAATTGGAAAGAGTTAAAATTATTGCCATTTGCAGAAACACAATTGTTTACTTGACAAATCCAAGGAAGTAGATTGAAAATTTATTGCAAATAAGAGAATTTTGTGAAGTGGTTACTAATAATAAAATATATAGAAATTGATGCTGTTCACATATACTAAAAATATCCAGTTAGAATTGTTAAAGAGCTGATTTGCAGTTGCAACCACTCACATGAAAATATCAAACGACAAACTTAAAAAAATAAATTAAAAAATATCAAAGTCTATCTGATCAAAAATTTGAAACAATGTGGGAAAAGAAAAAAGAATTGAAAAATGAAAAAGAGTATCTATTTGAGAAACTCGTCAGGGATCACTTCTTCCTTAACTGTCCTGTATGTTTAGGACAATGTTAGCAACAATGCCTGGAGAAGGAAGCGGCAGCCCACTCCAGTATTCTTGCCTGGAGAGTCCCATGGACGGAGAAGCTTAGTGGGGCACAGTCCATGGGGTTGCAAGGGATTGGACACGACTGAGCGACTAACAGCAACAATCCCAAACAGAACACATTGAGTGAGCAGAAAGTTATATTGAAAAATTAGCAAGAATAATAACTAGATGAAAAATAAGTGCAATCTGGCACTTATTTTAAATTATTTTAAATTGTACCATCAGGTGGTTCTTGTTTCTAGATAGGCGTTATCACTGGCAGAGAAGAGAGTACCCAGAAATAACCCACACTGCAATTTTTTACAGGATAAAGGCAGATTGTTGCTGCTCAGCCTCTAAGTCGTGTCCCACTCTTTGTGACCCCAGGGACTGCAGCATGCCAGGCTTCCCTGTCCTTCAGCACCTCCTGAAATATGCCCAAACTCATGTTCACTGAGTTGGTAATGTCATCCAACCATCTCATCCTCTATTGACCCTTTTTCCTCCTGCCCTAATCCTTCCCAGCATCAAAGTCTTTTCCAATGAATCTGCTCTTTGAGTCAGGTGGCCAAAGTATTGGAGCTTCAGTTTCAACATCAGTCCTTCCAATGAATATTCACAGTTGTTTTATTTTAGGATTGATTGGTTTGATGTCCTTGCTGTTCAAGGGACTCTCAAAAGTCATCTCCAGAACACAGTTTGAAAGTATTGGTTCTTTGGTGCCTCAGCCTTCAGATTGCCAACATCCGTTGGATCATGGAAAAAGCAAGCGAGTTCCAGAAAAACACCTATTTCTGCTTTATTGACTATGCCAAAGCCTTTGACTGTGTGGATCACAAAAAACTATGGAAAATTCTGAAAGAGATGGGAATACCAGACCACCTGACCTGCCTCTTGAGACACCTATGTGCAGGTCAGGAAGCAACAGTTAGAACTGGACATGGAACAACAGACTGGTTCCAAATAGAAAAAGGAGTACCTCAAGGCTGTATATTGTCACCCTGCTTATTTAACTTCTATGCAGAATACATCATGAGAAACACTGGACTGGAAGAAGCACAAGCTGGAATCAAGATTGCTGGGAGAAATATCAAGAACCTCAGATATGAAGATACCACCACCCTTATAGCAGAAATTGAAGAGGAACTCAAAAGCCTCTTGATGAAAGTGAAAGAGGAGAGTGAAAAAGTTGGCTTAAAGTTCAACATTCAGAAAACGAAGACCATGGCATCTGGTCCCATCACTTCATGGGAAATAGATGGGGAAACAGTGGAAACAGTGTCAGACTTTATTTTTTAGGGCTCCAAAATCACTGCAGATGGTGACTGCAGCAATGAAATTAAAAGAAGCTTACTCCTTGGAAGAAAAGTTATGAGCAACTTAGATAGCATATTCAAAAGCAGAGACATTACTTTGCTGACTAAGGTCCATCTAGTCAAGGCTATGGTTTTTCCAGTGGTCATGTATGGATGTGAGAGTTGGACTGTGAAGAAGGTTGAGAGCCGAGAATTGATGCTTTTGAACTGTGGTGTTATCGAAGACTCCTGAGAGTCTGTTGGACTGCAAAGAGATCCAACCAGTCCATTCTGAAGGAGATCAACCGTGGGTGTTCTTCGGAAGGAAAGATGCTAAAGTTGAAACTCCAGTACTTTGGCCACCTCATGCAAAGAGTTGACTCATTGGAAAAGACTTTGATGCTGGGAGGGATTGGAGGCAGGAGGAGAAGGGGACGACAGAGGATGAGATGGCTGGATGGCATCACGGACTTGATAGACATGAGTTTGAGTGAACTCCGGGAGTTGGTGATGGACAGGGAGGCCTGGTGTGCTACGATCATGGGGTCGCAAAGAGTTGGACACGACAGAGCGACTGAACTGAACTGAACTGAACTGAACTGAACTTCTTTATGGTCCAACTCTCACATCCCTATATGACTTCTGGAAAAACCGTAGCTTTGACTAGATGGACTTTTGTCAGCAAGTGATGTCTCTGCTGTTTAATATGCTGTCTAGGTTTGTCATAGCTGTCCTTCCATAGAGCAAGCATCTTTTAATTTCTTGGCTGTAGTCACTGTCCGCAGTGATTTTTCAACCCAAGAAAACAATATCTGTCACTGCTTCCACTTTTTCTCCATCTATTTGCCATGAAGTAATGGGATCAGATGCCACGGTCTTAGGTTTTTGAATGTTGAATTTTAGATCAGCTTTTTAACTTTCCTCTTTCACCCTCATCAAGAAGCTCTTTACTTTCTCTTTGCTTTCTGCCATTAGAGTGGTATCATCTGAATATCTGAAGTGGTTGATATTTTTCTCAGCAATCTTGATTCCAGCTTGTGATTTATTAAGTTGGACACGACAGAGCGACTGAACTGAACTGAACTGAACTGAACTGAACTTCTTTATGGTCCAACTCTCACATCCCTATATGACTTCTGGAAAAACCGTAGCTTTGACTAGATGGACTTTTGTCAGCAAGTGATGTCTCTGCTGTTTAATATGCTGTCTAGGTTTGTCATAGCTGTCCTTCCATAGAGCAAGCATCTTTTAATTTCTTGGCTGTAGTCACTGTCCGCAGTGATTTTTCAACCCAAGAAAACAATATCTGTCACTGCTTCCACTTTTTCTCCATCTATTTGCCATGAAGTAATGGGATCAGATGCCACGGTCTTAGGTTTTTGAATGTTGAATTTTAGATCAGCTTTTTAACTTTCCTCTTTCACCCTCATCAAGAAGCTCTTTACTTTCTCTTTGCTTTCTGCCATTAGAGTGGTATCATCTGAATATCTGAAGTGGTTGATATTTTTCTCAGCAATCTTGATTCCAGCTTGTGATTTATTCAGTCCAGCATTTTTCATGATGTACTCTGCATATAAGTTAAATAAGCAGGGTGACAATATATAGCCTTGTCATACTCCTTTCCCAATTTTGAACCAATCCATTGTTCCATGTCTGGTTCTAACTGTTGCATCTTGATCTGCATACAGGTTTTTCAGAAGACAGGTAAGGTGGTCTGGTATTCCTATCTCTTTAAGAATTTTCCACAGTTTGTGGTGGTAAACATAGTCGAAGGCTTTAGTGTAATCAATGAAGCAGAAGTCATCCATCTTTGATTCCTCTGCCTTTTCTAAATCCAGCTTGAATATCCGGAAGTTCTTGCTTTGTGTGCTGCTGAAACCTAGCTTGAAGGATTTTTAGCATTACCTTGCTAGCATGTGAAATGAGTACAGCTGTATGGTAGCTGCATTTGAACATTCTTTGGCATTGCCTTTCTTTGGGACTGGAATGAAAACTGACCTTTTCCAGCCCTGTGGCCACTGCTGAGTTTTCCAAATTTGCTGGCATATTGAGTGCAACACTTTCACAGCATCATCTTTTAGGATTTAAAACAGCTCAGCTGAAATTCCATCATCTCCACTAGCTTTGTTCATAGTGATGCTTCCCAAGGCCCACTTGACTTTGCATTCCAGAATGTCTGGTTCTAGGTGAGTGATCACACCATTATGGTTATCCAGCTCATTATTGCTTAGCACAATATTGGGACTTTGGGTAACATTCTTTTAAAAATAAATTAATAAAATGGGACTCTTGCTTCACACCTCTCACCCAAATAAATACTAAATGAACCAAAGATTTAAAGTATAAACAGACTGAAAAATTATTTAACATAAAACTAGTATTTTTCCCCCTGAATCTTGGGATGTGGAAGGCCTTTCTAAGTGTGAAACCAAGCCTAGAAGATGTAGATAATAGATTAAGTAATTGAACCACAGTAAAATCAAATATTTTTAATGACAAATATAACAGGCAAAAAAATCACAAGACAAATGAAAAATTAGGGAAAATATTTGTAATTAATGTCACAGACACAAGGCTCATTTTCTTAGTAGGTGAAGATCACCTTATAATTTATTTTAAAAAGTTAACAATCCAATAGGAAAAAATGTGTACAAAAAGTTTATATATAAAGAAGTACTATGCCAAAGTCTTTGACTATGTGGATCACAATAAACTGTCGAAAATTCTGAAAGGGATGGGAATACCAGACCACCTGACCTGCCTCTTGAGAAACCTGTATGCAGGTCAGGAAGCAACAGTTAGAACTGGACATAGAACAACAGACTGGTTCCAAATAGAAAAAGGAGTACATCAAGGCTGTATATTGTCACCCTGCTTATTTAACTTCTATGCAGAGTACATTATGAGAAACGCTGGGCTGGAAGAAGCACAAGCTGGAATCAAGATTGCTGGGAGAAATATCAATAACCTCAGATAAGCAGATGACACCACCCTTATGGCAGAAAGTGAAGAGGAGCTAAAAAGCGTCTTGATGAAAGTGAAAGAAGAGAGTGAAAAAGTTGGCTTAAAGCTCAATATTCAGAAAACGAAGATCATGGCATCCGGTCCCATCACTTCATGGGAAATAGATGGGGAAACAGTGGAAACAGTGTCAGACTTTATTTTTTAGGGCTCCAAAAATCACTGCAGATGGTGACTGCAGTCATGAAATTAGAAGACACTTACTCCTTGGAAGAAAAGTTATGACCAACCTAGATAGTATATTCAAAAGCAGACATTACTTTGCCAACTAAGGTCCATCTAGTCAAGGCTATGGTTTTTCCTGTGATCATCTATGAATGTGAGAGTTGGACTGGGAAGACTCTTGAGAGTCCTTTGGACTGCAAGGAGATCCAACCAGTCCATTCTGAAGATCAACCCTGGGTGGTCTTTGGAAGGAATGATACTAAAGCTGAAACTCCAATACTTTGGCCACCTTGTATGAAGAGTTGACTCACTGGAAAAGACTCTGATGCTGGGAGGGATTGGGGGCAGGAGGAGAAGGGGACGACCGAGGATGAGATGGCTGGATGGCATCACGGACTCGATGGACATGAGTCTGAGTGAACTAGATGGTGATGGACAGAGAGGCCTGATGTGCTGCAATTCATGGGGTCACAGAGAGTCGGACACGACAGAGCGACTAAACTGAACTGAACTGAAAGAAGTACAAGTGGGTCTTAGACTGAATATCATTCATAGCTGGAGAAATGCATTAAAACTGTTCTGAGACTTATTCACCTAATAGAGAAGCAAAGTCATGGCAAGAGTCATCACGATGGGGAGGGGGGAGGCAGGGGCGATGGTGTGAGGGGCCCTGGGGGATGAGGTAGGGTCCCTGCGAAGCCGGCCTGGGAGCGATGGATGCCGAGAAGGCCGGGGGGCAGAGCATCTCCCTGGAGCCTCCGGAAGGAGCTGCCCCTTGGACCCCTTGGATCTGGCATGTTGAGGCTGTTTGCACTCTGGCCTCCAGAGTGGTAAAAGGACACATGAGTGAGTTTCAGCCTTTCACCTTGGAGCAGTATCTTGCAGCAGGGGTGGAAAAGTAACCAGCTCCTCAGGGCCGAACCGACCCTTGGTTCTGGTGCAGGTGGTTGCTCTCAGGTGTTGGGGAGGGAGGGCAGGCCTGTGCCGCCTGCTTCCGTCCCTACTGTGATGCTCAGCGACTTTGGCAAAGAGGCGCTGAAAGTGCTGTGAGGCTGTCTTTGCTGATTATTGATGCCGGGAGCGTCCGAAGAAGGAGAGAGGCCCCTGGGCATCCGCGTCCGGGCTGAGTCCTCAGAATGTGATACGGCCTGTGACTCTGCGTCCTCTGCTGGCTGTGGTGGCGGGTGGCCTTCCAGACAGAGAGGTCCTTCCAGCATCCTGCTCACATCCGCACTGGGGCCTTACCCTCCAGCCCCTCTGTCTCCCCAGCCTTCACCTGGGATCCGTGTGCGGAGTCCTTTGATTTCAGCATCGTAGTCTGTATGGAGGGGAGGGTCCTCAGACCACCGTTCAGTCTGTCTGTGAGATGCCTGAAGATCAGTGGGCCGTCGGTAATGCGTGAGTGACTCGAGTGGTCAGTGGCCTTGTCGAGGGGTGGCCCAGGCTCCTGGCTCATAAGTGTGTGTGCCTCACAGAGAAGAACGCATGTGACATGGGAATTGCCCCTGAAGGCAATGGGCTCCGCGTTCTTCAATATGAACAGAAAGAACTCAGGGCACAGGGTGTTTTATCAGTTCCCACAAAGGAGGAGAGATGCGTCTCGAAGCCGCGTTCGCACTTTCCTCCTTTTTAAGGTTTTCCTACGGGATTGCATCTGCATAACCGACACTGCATTCTGTGGGCTGGTACTCGGATCTTCAAAGCACTTGCAGTCTTCTATCTCGCTTTTCTTTCATCCTTTCGGCCCACCCCGCAGAAGCCTACACGGCTGGAGGCCCTGCGGTTCCTGGGGGCTGCTCTGTGGACGCGGACGAAGGAGTGGGCCATCTGCTCGGGGCTGGCTTGTGTGAGACTCTGGAGCAGACAGTCTTCAGGGCCCGGAGTAGGGGCAAGGACTGCCCTGCGGACCCATGTCCTTCTCCGGAAACTCAGCACTTCGCTTTCTCCGGAGCTGGTTCTCTCCAGGCACGGTTTCAGCTAACACAGCTGAAGGTGATAGGATTCTCCAGAGGCTAACGTATGAGCACGCACGCTCATCTGTTACCTTAGGCTATGAAGCTGTCAGGTGACCCACGTTAGTCCAACCCACAGGCACCGCCTTTCTTGTAGAAAAGGTTTCAGAAGCCGAGCTGCGGGAAGTTTGTCTTCAGCTGGTGGAAGAGTTAAGTGAGGGAGCCCTGGACACCTCCTGTGCACGTGGGTCTGACTGTGGTGGGACAGCAGGTGGCCCGCCGCCCCTTCTCTGGGGGAGACCCCGGCGGACTCCGCTTATTCGACCTTCCTCCCTTCTCACCGCCACGCCCGGACGATGGCACCGTGGCCTCGGCTTTGGGCATGCTCATGATGTGGGTGCATCAGAGCCAGCAGAGTACATGGCGTCGCATCGTTTATGTGATTTTAGCCAAGGTCCTTTACGACAGACAGTTTTGCTTTTCAGTTGTGTGAGCTTTCCCTCACTCCAGTCCCAGCTGGGAAACGGTGGTTTTCCTTCCTGTTGTCTGTGAGGGGAGACCCTTTATCACGCCATCCCCAGAGACCCCAGCGTAGGCCCACGTATCGCGTCTGCCTTTCTTAGGCTGGTAATGGGAGACATCTGGACGGCTTCCTGGGCAGGATCCCGCCGAGTCCGGAGCTGGCCATTTTCTGGGGAGGCTCCAGGGTCTCCATGCATGAGCCCACGAAACCCACACATCACCTTCTGTCCTGGTTTATCTGACTGGCACTTTTCCTCACTACGCGACAGTTGCTGGTGGGGGTGAGAGGACCAGTCTCTTCCAGGGTGACGGCAGGGAGACTGGGATGCTCCCCTGCCCTGTCCCCTCTCAGGTGAACCTCCGAAGTGCCTGGTGACAAACTTGGAGAACCTTGAAGTTGAACCTCAAATCTACCACTTGGAGACCTTGGCCAGGCTCTTTGATACTGGCCTGATGGGTAGATGGGGAGTTAGGGAGGTGAGGGCTTTGTGAGTCTTGATCTGATCTACCCCAAATCACAAACTACATTTATTATTATTATCGCTGCTGTTGTTGCAACCATGCTGTCTGAGTCCTTCCAAATGATCCTCTTGTGTAGTTAGGTATCACGTCCAAGGCCTGTGAGATGAGCACCTGGACTTTCTCATGGTCCAGGGGACAGAGGACAGCCACACCAGCTCTGTTCTGAAACTGAGCTATGACTTCAGGCAAAGCACTTGATTTCTCATTTGTGACATGACTTTTGAGGAGGTTATTGCCTGTTTCACAGCAGAGCTGAGATTCCTTTTCCACCATTCTCCTGCAGGAGGTGAAACTTGGAGGCAGACCCACAACACAGTCAGCAGACCTGAGCTGATGGCCAGGTCCACAGAAGACATGCTGTGACCCCAGACAGGCTGCCCCGTGGCCATGGTATGCTGGGGTGTTAGCACAAGTTCAGGCTGAGACCCCAGAGAGCAAGGCGGGTGCCCTGGGCCCAGAGGCCCCTCTGGGGTACTGAGGAGTGTGGTGCATGCGACGGCGGACCACCCGCAAATCTGTAAACGGATAGTATGTAGTTGTGTGATGTAGTTGTTCATGTACATATAGTGTAGTGTTGTGGTTACATGTTATTTTACACACACACACACACACACACACACACACACACACACACACCCTCCCTCGTAGCCCAGGAGGCCTCCCTGAGGGTGGTTCCTCTCCTGCAGCCCCGGGAGCCCGAGAGTCCCACTCATCGCCCCAGCAAACAGCTTCCGCTCTAAGATGCTGTCCGTCTTGATGCCAAGCCCTCCCATGCCTCGTCCTCTGATATGGCTTGAACGTGTTATGTTCAGGCAACCCGCCGGCCCCATGCATGGCGTGGTCCTGCCTTCTCTGTATCCAGGCTGTGTTACCTGCCAGCGAAGGGTGTGAGATGAAGTCTCTCTCTGTATTGATCTGCTGACGAAAATGTCACAGAGGAGTAAGGAGACGCTCAGGGAAGGACCTGTGAGAATCCAGTCTCAAGAAGCTTTTCCCTTATGTCTTCTCCCAAGACTTTGTTGTTTTAGTTCTTACATTTAGATCTTTGAATTAGGGTTTAATGGGAAAGAGGACAAAAGTTTTGGGGATGGGTGGTGATGATGTAAGCACAACAACATAGAACTTCATGCTTAAAAGTGGTAAATTTTATGTTTATTATTCTATGATTGGGCTCCCCTGATGGCTCAGACAGTAAAGAATCCGCTTGCAGTGCAGGATTGGATTTGATCCCTGGGTTGGGAAGATAGCCTGGAGAAGGAAATGGCAACCCACCCTAATATTCTTGCCTGAGAAATCCTATCGACAGAGGAGCCTGGCAGGCCACAGTCCATGGGGTTGCAAGGAGTCAGACACGACTGAGCCACTAACACTATTCTGTGATTAAAAATAAAGGGAAAAACAGCAACCGGAAGCCATATCCTGGGCTGCTGTCCTGTACTAACTGGATCGAGACAGCGTCTAGTAAACACACACACACACACACACACACACACACACACACACACCCTCCCTCGTAGCCCAGGAGGCCTCCCTGAGGGTGGTTCCTCTCCTGCAGCCCCGGGAGCCCGAGAGTCCCACTCATCGCCCCAGCAAACAGCTTCCGCTCTAAGATGCTGTCCGTCTTGATGCCAAGCCCTCCCATGCCTCGTCCTCTGATATGGCTTGAACGTGTTATGTTCAGGCAACCCGCCGGCCCCATGCATGGCGTGGTCCTGCCTTCTCTGTATCCAGGCTGTGTTACCTGCCAGCGAAGGGTGTGAGATGAAGTCTCTCTCTGTATTGATCTGCTGACGAAAATGTCACAGAGGAGTAAGGAGACGCTCAGGGAAGGACCTGTGAGAATCCAGTCTCAAGAAGCTTTTCCCTTATGTCTTCTCCCAAGACTTTGTTGTTTTAGTTCTTACATTTAGATCTTTGAATTAGGGTTTAATGGGAAAGAGGACAAAAGTTTTGGGGATGGGTGGTGATGATGTAAGCACAACAACATAGAACTTCATGCTTAAAAGTGGTAAATTTCATGTTTATTATTCTATGATTGGGCTCCCCTGATGGCTCAGACAGTAAAGAATCCGCTTGCAGTGCAGGATTGGATTTGATCCCTGGGTTGGGAAGATAGCCTGGAGAAGGAAATGGCAACCCACCCTAATATTCTTGCCTGAGAAATCCTATCGACAGAGGAGCCTGGCAGGCCACAGTCCATGGGGTTGCAAGGAGTCAGACACGACTGAGCCACTAACACTATTCTGTGATTAAAAATAAAGGGAAAAACAGCAACCGGAAGCCATATCCTGGGCTGCTGTCCTGTACTAACTGGATCGAGACAGCGTCTAGTAGCAGATGCTAGTAACACAGGGTGTGGGGTGGAGATCTCCACCGCTGTGCTCTCTGTTCGTGTCCTGCTGTCTGTCCTAAGATGTGCAGGCTGGTTGACGAGACCAGCGTTTTCCTGGACCATCTTTGACTGGCCTTTGCATGTCTGTCAGAATAAACCTGCACTCGAAGCCCTCTGTAGTTGCTTTGCTAGAATGGACGACTTCAGGAAGCATTGAGTGTATAAAGAGGTCAAAGTCTCTGGGTTTCTGGGGTGTGGAAAGGGCGCTGCAGTGGACGTGGGAGCATGAGGAGCTGCTGGCTGGGGAGGGGAACACACGAGAGACGGCAGCCTTTGAGGGGCCGTGCACTGTCCTGTAGACTCAGGAGGGATTTTCATCTGAGAAAAAGCTCAGGTTCCTGGCGATTCTTTGGGGGCACCTGGTGGTATTATGTGTATCCTATCTAGCATCTCTCCATCCAGAGATCTCATCAATAGAGAACAGATTCGCTTCCAGGGCTGACTTCTCCGGCTGCAACTTGATAACCACAAAGATGACAGGTCAGCCACTGAACCAGGTACCTGAGAGGCTGGATGGGGCACAGTGCCCCCAGAGAAGGTGTGGTTGGCTTCCTGGGAACGTCCCGCCCTGGGGTCTGGGGGCTCACAGCAAATCTGGTTCTGCGTTAAAAACATCATCCTGTGGGCTGCTGCTGCTGCTAAGTCACTTCAGTCGTGTCCGACTCTGTACGACCCCATAGACGGCAGCCCACCAGTGTCCCTCGTCCCTGAGATTCCCCAGGCAAGAGCACTGGAGTGGGTTGCCATTTTCTTCTCCAGTGCATGAAAGTGAAAAGTGAAAGTGAAGTCGCTCAGTCTGTCTGACTCTTCGAGACCCCATGGACTGCAGCCTGTCAGGCTCCTCCGTCCATGGGATTTTCCAGGCAAGAGTACTGGAGTGGGGTGCCATTGCCTTCTCCGTTCCGTGGGCTAGTGGAGCTCAAAGGCAGCCCAAGAAAGAATTAGTCTGGGTGGAGAAAGAGGGTGTGGGGAGGGAGGGTGGAGCCCTCACCATGAGAGGAGGGGGTGCCCACGCTCGGCTTCCCCTTCCTGGGGGTCGCCTGCCTGGGTGCTGGACATGCTGAAGTTCTCCTCTTGCGTCTGCAGCAGCAGAGAGTGTGATAATCCAGGGCTGGGGCCTGCACAGCGCATGGGGAGCATTGCTGTGATGCTGGAACGGATCGGATCAAATATCACCTGTGAAGACTCACAGGTGGGGAGCTTTCCTGTTCTTACCATGGCCACATCCTCAGCCAGGGAGATGCAGGAGCCACGCCCGTTAAACGTTAGCAAAGACCACATTTTAGAAGCACGGAATGGTACAAGCCAGGTACTATGCGGTTGTTGAAAATGGGAAAAATCACTTTTTTGATATATAAAAAGTAGAGCCAAAGATAGTTGGCTCTTGAACAATGCAGGGGTTTGGGTGCTGCCCCTACATTGTAGAAAATTCACCTACTGCTCTCTCTGCCTCCGAAACTGTGAAAGACTTGCAGGGCCAGGAGCTAAAGCAGCCCCAGGGGAGGCAGGGCCCACCCTCCTCTTCTGATCCTTCCTGTCATGGTCTCCAATCAAACACAAGTATTTCCCCACACTTCGTTTAAAGATCCATAAAGGGTAAAGCCGTCACTATTTTGAGAAAACATAGTATCAGGCCACCTGATGTGAAGAGCTGATGCACTGGAGAAGACCCTGATGCTGGGAAAGATGAGGGCAGGAGGTAAGAGAGGATGAGATGGTTGGATGGCATCACCAACTCAATGGACATGAGTTTGAGCAAATTCCAGATGGCAATGGACAGGGAAGCCTGGAATGCTGTGGTCCATGGGGTCACAAAGAGTCAGACAAGCTTTAGCCACTGAACAACAATATTGAAAAAAATCTATGTGAGCAGACCTGTGCTGTTCAGGCTTGAGTGTGACTTCTGCCCACAGTGCAACTACAGGAAGAGGGACCCTACAGGCTCTCTCCTGGGCAGCCTTCCCCCCTGCACGGCCTCGGCTGGCCGGTCACAAGCGCTCCACCCACCCGACCTGAGGCTGCCTTTCCTTCCCTCTGGTTGGAGAGACCAGAGCATGCAACTTCCCCCTGACCCAGAGCATGTGTCCTGAGACCAGACACCACTTTTCACCCAGAGCATGTGTCCTGAGACCAGACACCACTTTTCATCCCACTCCTTTTTTTTTTTAAGAACAGCCTCAGAGATGTGGGCTTCCCTGGTGGCTCAGAAGGTAAAGAATCTGCCTGCAGTGCAAGAGACCCGGGTTCACCCCCTGGGTGGGGAAGATCCCCTGGAGAAGGGAATGGCTGCCCACTCCAGTATTCTTGCCTGTTGAGTTTGGTGGACAGAGGAGCCTAGTGGGCTACAGTCCATGGGGTTGCAGAGAGTCAGACACAGCTGAGAGACTAACCCTTTCCTCAGAGATGTGAGCCACACGCCGCAGGGCTTGGTCTGTAATTCAATGCCCAGCTCTCGCTGGCTCTTGTCCCCTTTCTTTCTCAGTTCTTTTGGGTCACACAGGTAATTTTTAATAAATTTCTCTCCCTTTTAGCTAATTACCTATAACTTTCTTTTTTTAAAATTTTGATATTAACTGTAGACTTTGTGGCACATGTGCTTACGTCACTGCTGCCTACCATGAGTTCCTATCACCGCACAGGTGGCGGAGGAGAACGGCCTCTGCCGTGGGGCCCACAGGCAGCACGCCCTTCTCTCGAGCTTTGTCTGTAACCCAGCTCCAGGCTGGCTTCTGTGGGGCCACACCCGCGAGACCTCCGACTCCCCCATCCTCTGCCGCTCGCCCCAGTGTACATTCATCTTGACAGCCGTGTGGTACTAAAACTATCCTCCAGACAGAGGCTCCTCTGAGGGCCCCGGTCCTGGATGTGGAGGATTCAGCCGTGAACACAGTGTGTTTGACCTTCTTGGAGCTCGTTTTCCCTCAGGGAGGAGAGGCTGTGAGCGATCAGACCGGGGAACCTGCAACAGGACTGTTGTGATGAGCAGGAGAGACACGGGTGGCTGGCTGGAGGGCGGTGGCGTGTGGGGTTGGGAGTGGTTGTCCACGGGGCTCTGGGAGGTTCCAAGCAGGGGGTTAGGTTGTCTGGGGGCCCCTGAGCCAGCAAGGGAGCAGGTGAGCTGGGAGGTGAGGGGTTCTGAGGCACAGTGTTCCTTGGAGTGAGACGGACCACCCCCACCCTCTGCTTCTTGCCAGAACTGAGTCACTGGGCTTGGAGGGCCCTTGGGAGTTCCCTGGTCTTCCCCTGGGACACAGACTGACCCGGCCGTTCCTCCTGCTGCTGGGACCTCATTCCCGGGACAAGTGGTCAAGGGTGACAGCCCTATGGGGTTCACTGTGGGGGCCAAGGACCACTTCCTTGGTGAACCTGGAACCGTGGCTGGCCACCCCCTACAGAGCTGCGCAAGCTCCAGGCCAGGGGCCCTGGGCGTGGATTGCAGGCGAGAAATGGGCCGCTTCCATGTTCCACAACACTCCCTCTCCTCAACCTTCCAGGCCAGCATCACCAAGCCTGGTGAGTGGACTGAGCACATTTCTCAGGCAGAAAATATTTATTGATGGGCTCTTTATTACAGATGTCACCTGAATAAAAATAATTTTCCAAGATTCAAGTTGGATAAAACACAGGCATCAGGGCAGAAGCCAGTAATTCAGGGTAGGATGTTGACAGCCCCGCATGACGCTCTGCAGTCTGGAAGCACACCGCTTGGCAGGGCGCCCAACAGCCATCCATCACCCAACACAGGGGACCCCGCAAGGCCACAGGGTCCCTGTGCGATGCTGTCCTCGTCCTGGCTCTGGGCAGATGGCTGTGTGGCACTGACTGTCCGACCAGAGCAGCTGCAGGAGAGAAAGCTGGCCCTTGGGCGCGTGGCCCCAGGCAGAACCAGCTGAACGCAGCGTCAGGACCACGCACAGGACGTTCCTGCACGGGGACTGGGGCGGCTCTTTATCAGTGGTTGCTGCCGTGGTGCGGGATGGTGTGGCGAGAGCCCAGCGGGGCTGAGAAGGACAGGCCGAGCTGACTGGCGGGCCACATCACTCCTGCTGGCTTGAAACCCAGGTCTGCAGGGGCCAGGGACAAGGCGCGGGGGTCGCCTGTGGCTCCCGGCATCCTCTACCCTTTCTGTGCTTGGTGATCAACCGGCGAGGCTGGTAAACTGTTAGCTTGGGAAGGCAGAGGGGGTGCAAACTGAGACCAGACCTTAGAGGGGAGGGTTTAGACTTGAGGGAGGGGGGTGATGAGCATGGCTGTCTCAAGGGCCCTTCTGGCACCGGGGCCGGCCAGCGCGACTGGGGCTGCCAGCCAGCGTGTTCTGTGTGCTGCTTGGCTCTGGGGCGGTGGTCAGTAAAGGTGCTGAGTGATGATCGAGAGTGGGTCCTGGCTTCCTCCTTGAAAAGGACAAATAAGAGAGCAGTTATGAGTTTCCATGCTCCCAGATATCTGCCCGACTCTTACCTGGGCTCAAAAGAGGTTTTCATCACACGGCTTGTGGCTGGAAAACTGACTTTCAGTTAATAAGAAACGCCTTGCTTTCATGTTGGAAATAGTACCAGTTAGCGTAGAAAATTATATCTGGCACAGTATTTCCCAAGGGCAACACCAGAATTCTTGAGTGTGAACTTGAGGGAGGGGTCAGACTTGCGTTCCCTCATGCCTCTGCCATCTTGGGTCACCTCGTGTCTTTCTTATCCTCAGAAGATGTTAGGAGTGTCCTGGGGTTTCTGAGACTCTGAAGTGGTGGTGAGATTTGGGGTTTTGAAAACAAAACCCCCAACCCCTATACTACAAAATGCAGCAGTACAAAATCTATTTGTTTTAACATGCCACAAAGAATGTGAGTTTCCTGAAGAGAACGATAGTAAGCCACGAGTCTCAGATCTGAGACAATAAATGCTTTAAGTGATGACGGATGCTTTGTGCACCAGGTCCCAAACTGTCAGTGACTGACGATCAGGCGGGCAGGTGTCTCAGTGAACCTGGCAGGACTTGAAGGGCAGGTGGTGTGACAGGGTGTCTGCATGCGGGTCCGTCGTTCCTGAAGGGGATTCTGGAATGTAAGTGCCACACAAGACTTCTGAACGAGCCCCTTACCTGGTGAGGGGAACTTTCTTTAACTTTGCAAAGGTTTCCTGGGGCCCTTGACTGTTCTGAGGTTCCATTCATAATTTCAGGTGTTTCCCCTCAGACTCACAGATCTTGCTGCACTGCCATCAGTGAGCTCAGAGCATTGCTTTGTGGTGAAGCTGGAGGTGGGGAGGGGGGCGTTGGCAGCTCCACATCTGAGATGCAGGAACGTTCTCCTTTGGAGCAACTGCATGCCATGGCCTCTGTCATTTTGTGGGCCCCAGACTCGCCCCCTCCAGGTCTCTGACTGCGGGCATTTACCTGGTAGTCTACCTCGCACCTGCTGGTTCCCCGTCTCATCTGCCCATCTGCATCTCTTCCCCTGAGAGACTAACCCAACACCCCACTTCTAGATGTGATTTGAACATCCCGGGAGAACAGGACATTTCTACTACTTGAGGGAGATGAAGTCTTGTGATCACGAAGCGGCAGTGATTGTTCATACCACAACACCATTTGGCACAGCCTGACTCGGGCATAGTCTTTAAACCATGAGGGCAGAGGCTCGGGCTAATGGCACGCCAGAATTAGCTAGCTCTGGTGACAGTGGAGCCAATTTTTGGGGGGGGGGATGGGGTGAAGTAATGGAAGAGAGTCCACAAATGAGCCAACATATCCTTCATCTGAGGAATGAGAATGTCTCTGCACCTACCTTGACTTGGGAAGCTCAGAGGAGTTCACACTGTGGACAGGAGTTGAATTTGCACCTGGAATAACCTGGATTTGAATACCAACTGGAACACCTTGGGCAAATTATTTAACTGGCCTTGAGTCTCAACTTCCTAACTCCCTCATGTTGAAAATGAGACTTGCAGGGCTGCTCTGAGAGTCGGAAAAAATGAAAATAATGAAATAAAACATGAGTATGAAAAGGGCATGATCAGTGGTCACTAATTTGTAACGAAACTGGACAATGACCAACCTCAATTCAGCTGTGACTCCACTCAGACAGTCGCGCCTATACTCACGCCCTGTCTGGCACCTGCCTTTCACCCACCATGGCCCCCCAGCCACGCTGACACTGCGGGAGGCCACCGCATTCCAGGTGGGCGCTGGCGGGGCTCCACGATCTCTCTAAGAGAGGCTCCCATCTGGGCTGCGGGCTCCGGGGCGCTGTGGTTGGACAAGAGTCTTGCTCCTTCACAGGCTTGTCCTGCAGCCCTGACCTGTGTGGGGATGGACGCCCGACTGGTCTCTGGATGCAGACTTGAGCCTTGGCCGCCTGGGGAGGCTGCTGCCGGTGCCAGCGCCCGGCCACCAGACAGCTCCCCGCTCCGCGGATGACCTCGGGCACCGGGCCACGGGCGGGCCTCTCCACTTCCTGGCTTTGCCCCCACGAGACTCTTCTCCTAACTGCTCACTCTTCACATGTCTGTGCACAAGTGTTTTTTAGTTGAACCTGTGACCACGTGGAATGCAAAGACACCTCATCTCTTGGGGAGGAGGAATTGTTTTCACGCTCCCAAGGATGCCTGGCTCAGAGTATAAACAGTTTGTCCCCTGCCCCCCCATCCAACCCTGGTGCTGCCCCCAGAAAATCTTGGCCTGGGGCTTATGGGTGTCCTGGATGGGGGTCCTCATGCAGGCCAGCGAGAGGCAGACCGGGACCCCAACTGGTGGGCACTGATGGAGCTTGCTGACCCCCAGTAGCGTTGACATGAAGTTTTCTGAAGCCATTAGGGGTTGAAGCAGCCAGATTCCTTTTCACTGTGGGCCCGAATTTAAAAAACAAACAAACAAACCCCAAAACTCACCCAAACCAACCCAACAGGCGAAGTTTGGAGTAGAAAAATTAACCCTGGGAAAATCTGGGAAAGCCAAAGATTATACAAGACATTCATCCTCAAGCTGATTTTTTTTTTTGGTACAATCCTGTGTTGTGCTCAAAACAAAAATCTGAGAATACTTCTTAAAGAGAAAACAAAGCCCAGCCCCGGCCATACATCTGTGAGTTTTGAAACAAAGGTTTGTTTGTGTGCCTCAATCACTCTCCCCCATGAAAGCAGACACTTACTTGAAAAACTTTTCAGGGAAACACTCTAAACCAACATCCTGGTATAAATTTGCAAAACGCAATACAGGCCTGATTGTTTTTGGAGTGGATGCAGGCCGCATACGAATAGCTCTTTCTGAAACGTAATGTTCTTTGCACGGCTCAGTGGCTAATGTACAATAAATCAACAAAAGAGCGCTTCAATAAAGCCAGTGGGCAGCAGCAAGGCCACTGTTATTTTATCTTTTTACAGTATTTAATTGGAAGGTTTTTCCTGAAACTTTAGCCAGCCTTCAAATTACGAGACTCCATATAAGAAGAGATTGATAAGAGAAAATTTTTTTTCCAGCATTTTTTCCTTACAAGAGAGCAAGTTTTTGCAGAGGGAGAATAAAGTTACAAGTGTCTAGCATTTTGCTGAGGGAGAATGAAATTAGATGCTGAATGGAGCGGATAGGGGAGGCTGGGAAAACGCAGAGTTGGCAGCCCTGCCAGGTCTGTGTAGGGCCCCCACTGTCCTCCTCGCGGGACCAGGTGTCCCCTGCATTCAAATGATACTATTATTCATAGAGGGAGCAGAGTATTAAAACTCCCCCCCCTCAAAAATCATTTGCAACTGAATAAAGATATAATCCTGGAAATATAACTCTCCATTAAGGGTCCCCATTAGCAATACAAGAGCCCCATTGTAAAGGAGTTATGTATATTTATCAAGTTAAAAAAAAAACTTGTCTTAGTGCTTACATGTTAATAGAAAACTTTTATAGCCCTGGTCTCAGAACTAGTTATGCATAAAATGTAAAGCATCTATTATTCTTTGGCAAACTCTCTACCGGTTGACAGTGAATTGCTAATACGGGCACAGGCCCCGGCTGAGGCTGGTGATCTTCCTGGCTGGCCCGGGGCTGCGCCAAGTGGGCGAGAAGGGAGGCCTTGCATTTCAGGGGCTGGACCCGCGGCGGCCCCAGATTGCTTTCTCCAGGGCTGCGCTGAGGTTCCGAGGCTGCTTCTGAATGGCACCTCCTAGTTCGCAGGAGCTGGGCCCGTTCGGAGCGCACCTGCGTCCCGTCCCCTCTGTCGTTCAGGGTCTCCCACAGGGAGCGGTGGTACCTGTCTGGTGCCCATGGGACCCTGTGGGGGCCTTGGGGACCTGTGATGGGCCTTGGGCAGAGCTGACTGCTGGCTGCTGGACTGGGCCCTCAGGAGCTGCCTTTCCACCTGCTCTGCGCCGCTTAAGCATGCAGAGTTCCCCTGAACCCACGCTGGTGATGAAAGGGTCAGGACGGTGTGAAATCTGGAGGAGCAGGTAGGGGAAAAAGAGTAAACGAGGAGCAGCTCCCCAAGGAAGGTCCCTTTCTTTACTCACAGGTTCTTCTGACTTTTTACACTGGAACGCGATGAATAGCAGAGCGGTGTCGGGAAGGGAACGCTGCCTTCCTGCGTCTGTGACCCACCCTGTGGCTGCCCTCAGAGCATCAGGCTGGTTTGGAGAGTCTCACTGTTCCTCTGGGTGCTTTGCCACCTCCAGGCGATGGTCACGAAGCTGCTGTGGGGCCAGTGGACTGGCTCGTGGTGGGCTTCTGCAGCCCCTCCAAGTGCTAGCGCCTCAAAGGCAGACAGGATGCCCCTCAGACCTGGGGACCCTTCAATACCTCCGCTTCGAGTGTATCTGGAGTGGAAATCCCTCACACATGACTCTGTTCTCTGAGATCAGGGTCTTTCGTCCTTCAACTGTGGTAGTGTCCCCCTAAACGCATGTGTTGAAGTCATAAGACCCAGGACCTGTGAACATGACCTTGTTTGGAAATGGGGTGTTTGCAGAGGACAGGCTCTAGTCCGACATGACTGTGTCCTGACCAAAAAGAGACGCTTGCTCCTAGAGACACAGATGCGGGAAGAGACAGCATCAGACACCCTCGCTGCAGGACCTGGAGGGCTGGGACCGGGGGCAGCGGAGCAGCGGAGGGCAGAGGGTGCGGACAGGGGGCCGCCCCGCCAGCACACGGACGAGACTCTGGCCTCCAAACTGGGAGAGAATAGAAATCACCGCGTGTAATAGTCTGCTACTGTAGCCCTAGCAACTAAAGCAGAGATTAACCATGTCAGGAACCCCAGAGAAAAGGAGCTCATGCAGAAGACCCCCAGCAGCTAACATCCAGGCACTGGCAAGCGGAGCTCTGCTCCTGGAAGCTTCCTTGTGGTACGGGGAGCATGCTTGCTGCACAGGGAACATCCTTTATGTACAGGGAACACCCTTGCTCTTCAGAGAACACCCTTGCTGCACAGGGAAAAACCTTGCTCTACAGGGAACACCCTTGCTGCACCAGCAAAGGGTGAGACGTGACCAGGACTAGCTACAGAGGGGTATTTCCCCTTCCTCTTAATTATGGTCTGCGAGTAGAAGAAGCTGCGGCTCTTTCAGTCACCAGCACATCTCTGCAGGGAGACACCAGTGCCTGGGGCATTTCTGCTGAGTGCTAGAACAAAGCACAAGCAGGCCAGGGTGTCAGCCTGTGGGTGTGTCCTGCAACCCCAGGCTGCCCTGGGGCCATCCCAAGCAGTCTGCCGTCTCTGGGGAGAAACTGGGCACTGACCCTGCTCTTGCAGACCGCAGGAGGTCCGTTGTGTGGGGCCCTGGGGCAGGACTGGTCTGCAGGCTCACCTGACCACACTGGCCTCAGAAGCAGCACCTGCGAGCCCAGGATAGTGCTTCTTCAGGACAGACTCTCACTGCCTCCTCGCACTGCTAACCGTGTCTCTAAATCATGCGCTATGGCACGTGCTGTGTGGAGATGGGCATCTTTGCTTCACTGCTGCTAAGTCACTTCAGTCACATCTGACTCTGTGCGACCCCATAGACGGCAGCTCAACAGGCTCCCCCGTCCCCGGGATTCTCCAGGCAAGAACACTGGAGTGGGTTGCCATTTCCTTCTCCAATGCAAGAAAGTAACAAGTGAAAGTGAAGTCGCTCAGTTGTGTCCGGCTCCCAGTGACCCCATGGACTGCAGCCTACCAGGCTCCTCCGTCCATGGGATTTGCCAGGCAAGAGTACTGGAGCGGGGTGCCATTTGCTTCACAACGGTGGTCTTTTCAGCCTCTGCTGGGCTGTCTTGAGCTCATCTCCCTGCCCCGCCTTCACTGACACATTTCCCAGAAGTGCGGGCACTGGGGGCCTTGGCTCTGTTGTACCCTTTCTGGGTGCCCGTGACAAAGGAGGGGGAAGCCAGGTCATCAGTGGGCTTGGGGGGCTCTTGGCCTGTACAGGGGACACTCTCGCTATGAATAAATCTCTTTGTTGTACAGGGTACATCTGGACCTGCCTGGACCAGGGCCTCTGGAGCCTGCAGCCCTGGCTGCCCAGTGCCGGCATGAGGCACTGTCAGAGTTCACCTTGACCAGAGGAAATGGGAGCAGAAAATGCAGGGACTGCTTCTGGAAGTTCCTTTCTCCACGTCCACCTCAATCCTGCAGAGCCACCCTCCTGCCCTCCTGACTGTCTCAGAGCTGCTGGGTCAGCCAACATGCCAATCAAGGGCAGTGCCTTGTAGAACCGGAGAACCAAAGCTGGAACATAGACTGGACAGGCTCTTTGCTAAGGCAGGTGAAGTGGGGATGGTGGAGGCACCGGCGATGAGCTGGTCAAGGTGGTTTCAGATGTTTCGATTAAAGATCCAGTTTTCATTTTGATTATGGCCCAGAACATTGCTATTTAACCATTTGGAGTCTCAGCTCTGTACTTGGCAAGTAATCACGGTACCCCACTCCAGTACTCTTGCCTGGAAAATCCCATGGACAGAGGAGCCTGGTAGGCTGCAGCCCATGGGGTCGTTAAGAGTTGGACACGACTGAGCGACTTCACTTTCACTTTTCACTTTCATTGGAGAAGTGAAATGGCAACCTACTCCAGTGTTCTTGCCTGGAGAATCCCAGGGGCAGGGGACACTGGTGGGCTGCCGTCTATGGGGTCTCACAGAGTCGGACACGACTGAAGCGACTTAGCAGCAGCAGCAACACCTCTTAAAGTGGACAGGACCCACAGAGCCCTGGGTTCAGTCCTGGGTAGGTCCTTTCCAGTCGTGCTGACTTTCTGCTCAGTGTAGAGTCTGGCCAAGGTGAAAATGGAAGATAAAGACCAGTTTCCTTTTTATTCTTTTTGCTTAAAAATCCACAAGTTGAAGCTGGTGCATTTCAGTGGTAATGATAATAAATACGTGTATCTCTGCCCCAACAACATGATTTGCCAGCCTCCTTCTTATTGTTCAGTCACTAAGTTGCGTCTCACTGTGTCTGTCCATGTGCTCCTGGACTGCAGCACTCCAGGCTCCCCTGTCCTCAACTATCTCCCAGAGCTTGCTCAGTTTCATGTCCACTGAGTTGGCGATACCTCCAATCATTTCATCCTCTGTCATGCCCTTCTCCTCCTGCCCTCAGTCTTTCCCAGCATCAGGGTCTTTTCCAATGAGTTTGATCTTCGCATCAGGTGGCCCCAGTCCTGGAGCTTCAGCTTCAGTATCCTTGTTATTAACCACAAACAGCGTGGGAAGTGGAGCTCTTCTAGTGGTGAGATGACTCCTTTTCACCCGTGTGAAAACTCTTCAGGAAAGTAGACTCACAACGGCCACATTCTATGTGCTGGGCGTTAAGTATCCAATTTCAGTGTTTCCCCTGAGACTGCTATTCATCCAAGGTCACTAAACATATTCTTGCCTGGTGAATCCCATGGATGGAAGAGCCTGATGGGCTACCATCCACAGGGTTGAAAAGAGTCGGACACGACTGAGCGACTTCACTTCACTTCAGACACTGTTTGGTGTCTTTTGAGAGGTGCTTTCAGGGTCCCACTTCTGAATTCACTTTGCTTATATCAGTGGGTTAGTTTCATGGAGCCGCTGTAGCCTTGGGGGAGGCTGCCCATCATGGCCTGACTGGAGCGCACCTGCCCAGGCCTGAGCAAGAGTCGGGCACCCGTGAGTCATCTCCCCGTGTGCCCAGGCTCCAGGTGAGGTGTGCAGGGGACTTATTGGTTTTCCTCACTTCACAAGCATTCCCTGGGCAGTGTCTCAACTCAAAGTGAGGATCTTTTTTGTTAATGTCTCCCACTGGGAACCAGTTGCAGCCACATCAAAGATCCGAACAGATGGGTGGAAAGTGTGGCTCGTGGCCTGGGGATGCGGTTCAGCGATGAGGGAGAGGATCGGACAGTAACATGAGCCCCTGTGTCTGGTTCCCACCTTTTGATCATGTTTTCACTCCTTCACGTGCTTGGAGTTTTCAGAAGGTCCCTCTGCTGCCACTTGTTTCTTGTCAAAGTGGAGCTCTTCAGATTACTGGTCTAGTTTAACTTATATGCAGAGTACATCATGAGAAGTGCTGGGCTGGAAGAAGTGCAAGCTGGAATCAAGATTGCCGGGAGAAATATCAATAACCTTAGATATGCAGACAACACCACCCTTATGGCTGAAACTGAAGAGGAACTAAAAAGCCTCTTGATGACAGTGAAAGAGGAGAGTGAAAAAGTTGGCTTAAAGCTCAACAGTCAGAAAACGAAGATCATGGCATCGGGCCCCATCACTTCATGGGAAATAGATGGGGAAACAGTGTCAGACTTTATTTTTTGGGGCTCCAAAATCACTGCAGATGGTGACTGCAGCCATGAAATTAAAGGACACTTACTCCTTGGAAGGAAGGTTATAACCAACCTAGATAGCATATTCGAAAGCAGAGACATTACTTTGCCAACAAAGATCTGTCTAGTCAAGGCTATGGTTTTTCCAGTGGTCATGTATGGATGTGAAAGTTGGACTGTGAAGAAAGCTGAGCGCCGAAGAATTGATGCTTTTGAACTGTGGTGTTGGAGAAGACTCTTGAGAGTCCCTTGGACTGCAAGGAGATCCAACCAGTCCATTCTGAAGGAGATCAGCCCTGGGTGTTCATTGGAAGGAATGATGCTAAAGCTGAAACTTCAATACTTTGGCAACCTCATGTGAAGAGTTGACTCATTGGAAAAGACTTTGATGCTGGGAGGGATTGGGGGCAGGAGGAGAAGGGGATGACAGAGGATAAGATGGCTGGATGGCATCACTGACTTGATGGACATGAGTTTGAGTGAACTCCGGGAGTTGGTGATGAACAGGGAGGTCTGGCGTGCTGCAATTCATGGGGTCACAAAGAGTAGGACACCACTGAGCGACTGAACTAAACTGTACCTAAAATGAGGGCTTCCTGGGTGGCTCAGATAGTAAAGAATCTGCCTGCAATGCAAGAGAATGAGGTTCGATCCCTGGGCTAGGAAGATCCCCTGGAGAAGGAAATGGCAACATATTCTAGTATTCTTGCTTGGAGAATCTCAATGGACAAAGCCCTGGTAGGCTAGTCTATGGAGTCACAGGGTCAAACACCACTGAGGGACTAAAACTTCTAACTTCTAACCTAAGAAAATCACTTTTCAAGTATCCTATTATTTGTGTCCTATTTTTTAATTGGAGCTGAACTGAGAAATAGCTTAAATAATTGTCTCTCTTTCTGCTTTGTCACTCAAAAGTAAAGACACTTTTGGTAATCTATAATGGAAATATTCTGATTCTTTTGAAAAAAAAAATGGATCGGCAGATAAATTCTTTAAAATCCTATCTCCTAGTTTTGTGTCAAAGAAGTGTTTTTTATGTCTTATAATTTTTGGCCCTTTCATACATTAAAAACACACTGAGGAATTTCATAGGCACTTGACCAGAAAATGAATATGTTTTTAACAGGCTTTTGGGAATTTCATAACCTTATATCAAAGAATAGAGGCATAAAAATAAACACATCTAAATATCCACTGCTGTAAATTTAAATCTAGTACCATCCCTAAAGATATGCAAATATAAGGTGACTTTTTTCAGAAGTCTTTCTTGATCATATTGTACTATTATCACTTCAAAATGAGGCAGATTGTTTTCTGAAAAGATGCAAAAGTTTTCATTTGGTTCCAGGTGTGATGAATAAACTCAGTTCTGGGTCCTCCGTCAGCAGCTTGCTGACCGTGTTATTGGCATCTTTCACCATAAACGAAAGGGTGGAATTTCAGTGTTCTGTCTCCATTTCTAACGATGCAAGTGAGGTTTACTCTTGCCACCTCCAACCTTTCAGATGATCTTTCTGACATGTTTTCCTCTCATCTTGCCATCCTTTGGTCATTCTCTTAGACCTGTGTAAGAGATGTTTGTGAAGATTTTTCCATCTAAGAGAATCACTTGGAGCAGAATTATTTCTGCCACTCAGAAATAATATGTCCCTGCCCAGCACGGGTGTTTTCCACTGCAAATGCGTTGGGCCTCATGACCGGGAGAGCCAAGCAGTGCATGGGAACTGCGATCGTTCCCTGCCCCTCGCAGCCCTGGTCAAACAGAGCGGGCAGGTGCAAGTTAGGAGGCTACCGATTATTTATGGCTTTTAGATACTTTGTGGGTTTAGCTGGTGAGAAAAGTTTTATTCCACTCACATGGACAAAACCCGACCGACTGTCTGGGCTGATTAAATTCGCATTGTTGGTGGAGCACATGGCAGGCAGGGGGAGAGTTATGAAATCTCACCGCCCATGCCATGGCAACGAGGCAAACAGCTCCTGGGAAGCCTGTGGATAATAGAAAGAGCAGTATTTCTCTTTGTGTTTCCACTGCCGACAGTTCCATCTGTACATCTGCCCGGTGTCCGAAGCGCGAGCTGCGGGCCATTCGCGAGGCTCCGCTGTCTTTTCTGCTCCTCCTCCTCGTGCTCTGCTCAGCGAGCTGCTTGGATGCAACCTGTTTCCAGGACACAGACAAGGAAAGCTCACCTCTCAAGGAACTGAAGGTGAGCAGGAAAGAGTAATGCAGGCAAAGGGGCCCAATCAGCAATTGGATCCATCCACTGAGGCGTTTGGATACTCCAATACTTTGGCCACCTGATGCGAAGAACTGACTCATTGGAAAAGACCCTGATGCTGGAGGGTCTTTTGAAGGCGGGAGGAGAAGGGGACGACAGAGGATGAGATGGTTGGATGGCATCACCGACTCAATGGACATGAGTTTGAGTAAACTCTGGGGGTTGGTGATGGACAGGGAGGCCTGGCGTGCTACAGTCCATGGGGTCACAGAGTCGGACATGACTGATTGACTGAGCTGAACTGAACTGGAGTGTTGGGCTTCCCTTGTGGCTCACCTGGTAAATAATCCACCTGCAATACACGAGACCTGGGTTTGATGCCTGGGTTGGGAAGATTACCTGGAGAAGGGAAAGGCTACCCACTCCGGTATTCTGGCCTGAAGAATTCCATGGACTGGATAGTCCACAGGGTCACAAAGAGTTGGACAAGACTGAGCAACTCTCAGTTCACTGGGCTGCTATCCTGGCTTTTTATTTAGGATGATGCTGTGTCAGAGGCAGTATGAGGAGGAGAGACCAGGACTTAGGCAGAAAGCCAGAAATCTCACACTAACACAGCCTGTAGATTGTGCTGTGAACCACCTTTTTGATTTTTTATCTTTTGAGAGTGAGACTGAAAAGCAAACAGCCACTCTTGGCAGTTTTTCTAGAAGTAAACCTTGCACCTGGGTGTTTGAAAAGAGGCCCTCCCTCTGTGTGCCTCTCAGGACCCTCCCTCCCTGTTCCCACTCTTTTCTCCCCACCTTTCTCCCCTCACCTGGTCTCACATTCTGGTGGGCGGGACCCCGAGAGATGTGGGATTAGTAGAATGAGCCCCCCCATGGCAGGGCCTCCAGGACCACGGACAGCAGCACAGCCCTCCCTCCCGGGGTTCCCTCTCTGCCCACGGTGACCAGTTTCCCGTCCACACGCCCCTAATAACTGGCTGCTGGAATTCTCTGTTTTTTTTTTTTTTTTTTCTTCCCCTGACTCTTGTTAACTTCTGGGCATATTTCTTCAGGTTCTGACATGGCAGAGCTGATGGCATCACTTATTTAATAGGGGCTGTGAGTGTTTTTTGTTTTTCCTTTCCATGAATGTAACATGTTTAGACCAGAGGGCCTCTGGAAACTGGTGACTTTGAGTAAATGATAGTGTGAACATCTCTTCTGTAGGAGCTGGTGTGATTCTCATGTTCTCAGAGGCAGCCAGCGATGAGCTCTTGAGTCATACAAGTTTCAGATACTTTGGCAAGATACCTATTGCTCATACCTTTTAAAAATGAGAGACTTACTAGAATTTGTTATTTTTCTGGAAGAATCAATTAAATATCCTACACACACACACACGTCGGTAGGTATATGAAGAATTTCTAATTGATCACAGTTCATGCTTCCCAACAGTGAGTGACTTTGCCTCCTGGGTGACACTTGGTGACATCTGTGGGTGTATCATGGTCAGGGTGTGGGAGGGCTGTGCCATTGGCATCGAATGGATGGAGATCAAGCATGCAGTGCAGCCCCCACACAGAGAACCAGTTCTCCCCGAACATCAGTATTGCCTGTGATAAGCTTAATTCACAAGGAACATCTCTTTATTTCCTTTTCATTTTACCCTAATGGATTAAAAACTATAAGAAAATGTTCTGGTTTTGGTCAAGATGGGATAGCTCCATTCCTCCCAGTTTCTCCCTCTTACAGGTAAGATTTCTGACCATACCTCAACAAATAACTACAAGAAGACTCTGAGGGGTGGAAAGAGAAAGCTGGTGGGGCCAGAGAGGAAGCCTGAGCCTGAGGCGACCGTGAGTCCTCATCACCTACCTGACTTCCTGGAGGATGAGCAGACCTTTCAGCGCCCTCAACCCAGAACCACCAGTGGGCACAGAAGACCAACTTTCAAGAAAGGTCAGTGCCCCTTAGCCTGAAAATGGTGGCAAACGATGACTAACAATAGACAACATTGCTCCAACCAAACCCAGAAAATCTTCACATGTTCCTTCCTCCCTGGGACACCAACAGGTTCATGTGCAAGCAGACATCTCACAGCAGCTCCCCCCACCTACACTGACTCCTGTGGGGCTGGCTGTGCGGTGGTGTCTGTGGGGCTGAGCGTGTGAGCACGTTGCTGATGTTTCAGTTGCAGCTGCTGAGACAGTGCCTTGTTTGTTTTGTGGGAATGGTGTTGATTGGATAAAGGAGGGAGCAGAGCTTCAACCTCTTTCAGCAATGTGAATTTTTCCCCGCCCTGGGTGTTACCAATGCCCAGCAGAGTAGGTCTTAAGAAACAAGGTAGTGTGAGTCAGTCTCCTACCTTTGCTGGGATGGTATCATCAGGGCTTGGAGGAACTAAACATATACACTCACCTGGCCCTCTCAACATGGGGACTGACTGATAAAAATAGATTTAACAAGATCCAGATTGCCATAATATAATCTCTAAAGTATCCAAGATACAACCAAAAATCACTCATCAAACCAAGTAGTGGGAAACCCACAAATTGAATGATAAAATATAGTCAACAGACACTAACACTGAAATGAATCACATATTAATATGTTTAGAGAAGAATTTTAAAGCAGCCATTATGAAAATGCTTCAACGAAGAATTACAAGTTCTCTTGATAAAAATAAAAATTGAAAATCTCAGCAAACAAAAAGTTATAAAGAGGAACCACATGGAAATAATGGAACTAAAAATAAGATCTCTAAAATAAAAAACTGGCTTTATTCCATAGTAGGATGGAAATGACAGAGGAGAGTTGCTGTTGTTCAGTCACTCAGTTGTGTCCCTCTCTTTGTGACCCCATGGACTTCAGCATGCCAGGCTTCCCTGTCCTTCACCATCTCCTGGAGGTTGCTCAGTCTTATGTCCATTGAGTCAGTGATGCCATCCAACAGAGGAGAGAGTCAACAGAATTAACCTAAATTGAAAACAGAGTAAACTATAAACCAGAGCCCCTCAAGGGCCTGTGGGACAATAACAGGAGACCTGAATTTGTATTGTTGGATTCCCAGAAGGACAGACATGAGAAAATGTGCTGCATAGGTGTTTGCTGAAAACTCCCCAAATTTAGCAATAGACAAACCTACAGATTAAAGAAGCTAAAGAAATTCAGTGTTGGGTAAATCTAAAGAAATCTACACCAAGAGCCATGCTATATAATGTTCAAAAACTGCAGAGAAAGAAAAAGTCCTGAAAGTAGCCAGCTAGAAAGCACGCTGGGGTCATAGCGACTCAAGGACGGCAGACTTCCTATTTGAAACCATGGGATCCAGGAGGAAGTTGGACAACACGTTTCAGTTCTCCGTCCAGTGAAATGTCCTTTGGAAATGAAAGGGAATCAGGACGTGCTCACATGAAGGAAAACTAAGAGGATTTGTTGCTGGAAAGCCTACCTTTAAAGAACAACTAAAGAAAGTTTTCCAGACAGAGAGGAAGCGACAAAAGAAGAAGCCTGAGTCTTCAGAAAGGAGAGGTGACCAGAACGGGTAAAATAAAGGTCAATGCAATATGCTGCCTTCACACATGCTAAAGTCATCCTTGTTTATTGAAGCAAAACCACAACACTATGTGTGGACAGGAATTAGCATCATTATATTTAAAGGGACCTAGTGGAGGAAGCACAAGCTGGAATAAAGATTGCCGGGAGAAATATCAACAACCTCAGATATGCAGAGCACACTACCTTTGTGGCAGAAAGTGAAGAGGAACTAAAAAGCCTCTTGATGACAGTGAAAGAGGAGAGTGAAAAAGTTGGCTTAAAGCTCAACATTCAGAAAACAAAGATCATGGCGTTGAGTCCCATCACTTCATGGGAAATAGGGAAACAGTGGAAACAGTGTCAGACTTTATTTTTGGGGGCTCCAAAATCACTGCAGATGGTGAGTGCAGCCATGAAATTAAAAGATGCTTACTCCTTGGAAGAAAGGTTATGACCAACCTAGATAGCATATTGAAAAGCAGAGACGTTACTTTACTGACTAAGGTCCATTTAGTCAAGGCTATGGTTTCTCCAGTGGTCATATATGGATGTGAGAGTTGGACTGTGAAAAAGCTGAGCGCTGAAGAATTGATGCTTTTGAACTGTGGTGTTGGAGAAGACTCTTGAGAGTCCCTTGGACTGCAAGGAGATCCAACCAGTCCATCCTAAAGGAGATTAGTCCTGGGCGTTCACTGGAAGGACTGATGCTGAAGCTGAAACTCCAGTACTTTGGCCACCTCATGTGAAGAGTTGACTCATTGGAAAAGACTTTGATGCTGGGAGGGATTGGGGGCAGGAGGAGAAGGGGACGACAGAGGATGAGATGGCTGGATGGCATCACTGACTTGATAGACATGAGTTTGAGTGAACTCCGGGAGTTGGTGATAGACAGGGAGGCCTGGCGTGCTGCAATTCATGGAGTCACAGAGTCAGACACAGCTGAGCGAATGAACTGAACTGAACGGAGTGGAATTAAAGTTTCAATACTTAAAGTGGTAAAACATGGTAAGAGTTTTGTGATAAATCATGTATGTATACTATAATACTGAACAACAAATGAAACTATATAAAGTGATATACTAAAAGGCACTATAAATAAATCAAGATAAACTCCTAAAAATGTTCAGGTAACCCACAGGTAAGTAAGAAAACAGAAATGGAGAAATGAAAACAGAAGATACAAACAGAAAACAAACTAAATGGCTCACCTGAGCCCTAATAGATCAATAATTAAGTGTAAACAGTCTAAACAATATGATCATTAAAACTCAGAGACTGGCAGAAGAGATGTAAAAAATGAAACAACAGTAACAATTGTCTATAAGAAGCTCCCTTCAAATACTGTGACATAGGCAAATTGAAAGCAAAAAGATGTCAGATTCTTGCAAAACATACTCTTATCATGAGCTCAGCAATCGCATGTGGGTGCAGATCAAGACCAAGGAGACTGGTATTCGCTTAGTACTCCTATGGGAATGTTCACAACAGCTTTCCCTTCAGCTGCAAAGGACACAGAGTCAGACACAGCTGAGCGAATGAACTGAACTGAACGGAGTGGAATTAAAGTTTCAATACTTAAAGTGGTAAAACATGGTAAGAGTTTTGTGATAAATCATGTATGTATACTATAATACTGAACAACAAATGAAACTATATAAAGTGATATACTAAAAGGCACTATAAATAAATCAAGATAAACTCCTAAAAATGTTCAGGTAACCCACAGGTAAGTAAGAAAACAGAAATGGAGAAATGAAAACAGAAGATACAAACAGAAAACAAACTAAATGGCTCACCTGAGCCCTAATAGATCAATAATTAAGTGTAAACAGTCTAAACAATATGATCATTAAAACTCAGAGACTGGCAGAAGAGATGTAAAAAATGAAACAACAGTAACAATTGTCTATAAGAAGCTCCCTTCAAATACTGTGACATAGGCAAATTGAAAGCAAAAAGATGTCAGATTCTTGCAAAACATACTCTTATCATGAGCTCAGCAATCGCATGTGGGTGCAGATCAAGACCAAGGAGACTGGTATTCACTTAGTACTCCTATGGGAATGTTCACAACAGCTTTCCCTTCAGCTGCAAAGGCTGGAGACAATCCAAGTGTCGATCCACAGGTAAAAGGTTAAGGTGATCATGGCACCCCCATGCCCGGAAACATGAGTTAGCAACAAAGAGAAGACGCTAACACATGCAACAGCCTGGAATGTCACAGAAAAATCATCTCAGGTGAAAAAAGCCCATTGCAAGAAGCTACAAGGAGAAGGCAATGGCATCCCACTCCAGTACTCTTGCCTGGAAACTCCCATGGATGGAGGAGCCTGGTAGGCTGCAGTCCATGGGGTCGCTGAGTCAGACACGACTTCACTTTCACTTTCACTTTTCACTTTCATGCATTGGAGAAGGAAGTGGCAACCCACTCCAGTGTTCTTGCCTGGAGAATCCCAAGGATGGCGGAGCCCAATGGGCTGCCATCTGTGGGGTCGCACAGAGTCGGACACAACTGAATTGACTTAGCAGCAGCAGCAGCAGCAGCAGGAGCAGTAAGAAGCTACAAACTGATTCCATCCGCCTGGGATTTTGAAATGCAGAACTGTAGAAATCAGGGGTCGGGGTTGTGGAGGGAGGCGGCTGTGCGACAATGGGCAGCTCAGGGCCCCAGTGGTGGCTGCTCTGCTTGTGACCGGGCCGTGGTCACTTGACAGAGCTGCACACATATATACATCACGTCACAGTGGTGGTGTCTAGAAGCAGATGGGGGATGACGTGAGTCCTCCTTTCCTGGCTGTGAGGCTGCTTCATAGTGAGGTGCCTTCCTGGGCAAAGCTGGGGAGGACCAGCAGATCTTTCCAGACTCTACTATAGCTCACAAAGGCTTATAAATCTATAATGATTGCAACGTAAATGTTTTAAAAAATTTAAGAGTAGCAAGTTGTATTTTTGAAATTATAATATCTGGAAATTGTTGATTAATGAGTCTTCAATGGTCTTTCTATTTCTTCCACTCCCCCTCCCCCCATCATTAATCCTTCCCCTCCCATACCAGAAATCCATTTCCCAGATGGCTCAGCGGTAAAGAAGATGCTTGTCAATGCAGGAGATTTGGGTTTGATCCTTGATCTGGGAAGATCCCCTGGAGAAGAAAATGGCAGCCACTCCAGTATTCTTGCCTGGAGAATCCCATGGACAGAGGAGGCTGGAGGGCTACAGTCTGCGGGGTTGAAAAGGGTCAGACACGACTGAGCGACTGAGCACTGAGTCACTCGTGCACTCAGTGTATGAGGGCACGTGCGTGCTGCCCTTGGGAAGGCGCTGGCCAGGAGGACGCAGGGCCACCACATCGGCACCCATGTGGGTGCGGAGCATCATCAGCTGTTGATCCCCAGGGACCCAGAGCTGCTCTGCTGGTGCCTGCATCAAACAGCTGGCATCTCCCAGAGGCAGATATGGGTCATCTCTCGTCCCCGTGCTCACCAGTCCCTCAGCCACGCCTGCTTGGGAGAACGGCATCCTGTCTCTGCCTACATTCTGAGATGAAATTCCAAAATGCAGTCAGTTGCATAAGAATTGCTGGCACCTTAAGAAAACCCGCAACACAGCCTGGGCTCCTCCCCAGCTTTGATCTTAGTTTCCTGGGATTCAGACACTCAGTCCTCGTGTTGGTAACAGTCATAATACAATATGTCCTGGAGGGACCCAGCAATCAATTGTTCTATTACCATCTTAAATTTTTAAAAATCTTGGCAGAGAAAGTGATGAAGCAGCTTTGCAATACAAAACCTATGAGTTTCACTAGCTTTGAAAGGAAGTGCAGCTTGATTTAAAGTCCTCATGTCATAACAAGAGGCAGACCATCAAAGGGAGGCTCTCACTAAACATGGACCTTGGGGTGGAGTCTAAGTGGCCCCCAGCTGGGGGGAGTCAGGGGGGCTCCTGTCCACTGTCACCTCTGCCCCTTCCCACCCTCCTTGGCTCTCCTGTCACTGCTGATGGCCGCCACCCAGTGCCTCCCTGCTTCACTGGGCATTCTGCCCTGGGCACACTGGACAGTTCGAGGCCCAGTCCTCTAGCCACTCCAGACTCCAGTTCACACTGCGGCTTCACACCCAGGTCAGGCTCAGGCTGTGGAGGTGGGAACCACACTGCCTTCAGGATGGAAGACAGGAGAGGGCTCCCCGGGCCCCTAGTCCCGCAGCTGCGCCAGTCTCCCTCTGACCAGAAATGCTTCTGTCTCAAACTCAGCACTCTGTTTGGTCACCCAAGATATGTTCTGAAAACAAACAGGTTTTCTCTTGAGATTTAATTTACTGTACTGTGTCTGTGCTTTGTTCTGGGAGTTTATAACTTGAGCTTTCAGGAAGTTTCCCTGAAGTTCATGAATATTTGTCATTCTTTAAAGAGGAGGACTTCTCTGTGGCTCAGATGGTAAAGAATCTGCCTGTAAAGCAGGAGACATGGGTTCAATCCCTGGGTTGGGAAGATTTCTTGGAGAAGGAAATGGCAACCCACTCCAGTGTTCCCACCTGGAGAATCCCATGGACAGAAGAGCCTAGTTCTATAGTCTGTTGGGTCGCAGAGTTGGACATGACTGAGAAACTAGCACTGCTACACAGTCAAAGAGGAGGATGGCTTGGCAAGGACACATAGGAAGGAGTTTGCTGCTTTGGAAACACGGAGAAGAATCGTGTCTTCCCTTCAGTCACCCTGAGAACACTTGGCCAAGTGTCGACACACACCCCAGTGCCTGTCCAACAACCGGTGGGCACTTCCACTCAGACCTGCTATGAGGGTCAGCCCTGCACCTCATCTTTACCTAAGATCCGCTGAAGTTTATGATATGATCCTCTTTTTCAAAGCTGTTGTCCTTTTGGATTTAGTAGTAGTGAATTCAAGAATGTAGCTGCATTTTGTTCTGATAGTTGTTTAGTCACTGAGTCGTGTCTGACTCTTTTGTGACCCTGTGGACTATAGCCCGCCAGGCTCCTCTGTCCATGGGATTCTCCAGGCAAAAATACTGGAGTGGGTTGCCATTTCCTCCTCCAGGGAATCTTCCTGATCCAGGGATTGAACCCACGTCTCTTGCATCGCAGGCAGATTCTTTACTGTCTGAGCCACAGTTATATTTTATCTCACAGCATCTTTTGTACTTAGACGAGCATGCACACACATGTGTATTTTTTTTCCTTGTGGAAATATAGAAGCACAGAAATGGAGACTGTGATACAACATGACAGTGTCCACCGTGGCCCTGCGCGTACAACTTCAAGTCCAAAGTCAAATCTTGATGAGACCCTGCTCATGCTTTAAGAATTACTGTGAAATTAGTGCTTGTTCCCTGAACACCGAAGTCTGCAGTCAGGGTCTAGGCCCTCCGTGGACCCTGAGATGGCCTTTCACAGAAGCAGGGGAGCCAGTGCTGCAGAGCCAGACGGGCTCTCAGAGGGGGGCTGGGGGAGGAGGGCCCTCGGGGGTCTTCCGCATCAGGCAGGATTCCAGGCCACGCACTTTCAGACAACAGAGGAGCACTCCAGCTTGGTGGCTGTCTAGCTGTTTCTAGCAGGTAAGCAGCTGCTGACAGTGTGTGTCTGAGGAAAGAGCCATGTATCTTCAATTGTTGCTTTTCCTGTAAAAATTACCCCGGAAGCACACTTTTTAAAGTTCCCACACTAAAAAAATTCAGAAGAAGCAGTTCACAAAAAAAATCTCTTTCACTGCTCAAAAGCACTTTTTTGGGGGTAATTTATACTAAGCCCTTTAGAATGTCATATTGGTCCTTTATTAGTAACCTTGACAATATGATTAGACTCCAAAAAATGTCTACTTGTTAGTGAATAGCTTTCATTCTCCAAACTTTAAAGAGGTTACTCAGCTCTGACCAAAGTAGGCTTAGTTTTTTAATTTTTTGCAACAAAAAGCACAGATAATAATAAAATGTATGTTTAGATCAAGCCTGCAATTACACATATCTGGTAACAGTTAAGTAAATGTTGTAGTTTTGTAGATTTGTTGAACAGACTACTTGGCTGCCATAATTAGGGCAGAACTCTAACTTTCATTTTCTGAATTACAGTGAACTTTAAATTATAATTGTAAAAATGATTTTGTTAAGAAGCAGAGAAAAACCTAATTTTTAGAAACATGCATTTTCTAGTGGCAAAAGCCTTTGTCCTCTTACATATTATTTCCCCTTTATTACGTGTTGAACCCTATTTACAATTTGTTTAGACGTTACCACAAACAGCGTAAAGTTGAAGTGGCTGAAGTTGAGAAAAGTGGGAGAAAGCTACCTAAATTGACTAAAGAAGACAACGAAAGCCTTAGCTACATTAATTGAAAAGCATTTTAATAATCGATCGTGATGGAGGGGCAAAGAAAGAGAAGAAAAACAAAACAAAAACACAAAACAAAGCCCTCAGCCACACCAACAAGCTGAAACAAAACCCTCAAACTTTAACCTTCACACAGAGATCTTGTCTTGCTTTTCAAAAGTCCCTAATATTTTCCCGATCCCACCACCCGCCCTCCTCCCCAAGTCACTTCACTGCCCGTATGTTATTTAAATGCTGATAATCTTGTTCATGGTAATTTCAATGAGCAACAGCAGACATATAATGCTTCCTCTTTTAATAGGTGCAAAGTGAGTTATTGTCACAAAGCAGATATGAAAAAGGGACGTGAAAAGAGAATCTTGCTTAATCTCTGTAATACGGGTGTGGGAGGGTGCGAACGTGGTCACCTGAATTATGCATGTCTATTGTGTTCAGATATCATAAATCAGTGCGTGAATACCCTGCAAATCATTTTCAGTTCGTGAACATTTATATACAGCGCTCTTGAGCGCTGCAAAGACAATTAGTCATATTTGTATGCCGGAATTAATTGAGAGTGAGATGCGGGAGGCAGACGAGAACAAAGAATGCTTTTTGTCAGTTCTTCCAACTGACAGGGATAATTAGATATATGAAATTGAAATTCCTCAGCAGGGGGTTTCTGTTGACAATGAATTTTCTTTTGATTCCATTCTGTTATTTTTTATGCTGTCATCTGTGGCAATTTGTTATTCAGCTTGAAGCTTAAAAAAGCAAAGCATTCCGCTTTTATGAGTAGATGATGTCAGTTTGTACACTGCTGGGAAATAGATATTAAATGTAATCTTTAAACTAAAAAAAAAAAGAAGGAAAGAAAAGAAAAAAAATAAAATCAGTTAAAGAGACAGTGTGCTGTTTACCCAGCCGGTAGAGGAGAAACTTCACAAGAGGTTGTCAGAACTTGTTCAGCAGTGTTTGAAGTTGTTCAGGCTCCATTAATCCAGGGCCTTGATTGCAGCTTCAGACGTCCTTCTCAGAGGCTGAGCCGAGGGCAGGGAGACGCTCGTTCTCACTGCCCGAGAGGCGCCGGGCGTTGGCGCGGGCAGAGCACCTGTCGTCCCCACTCCTTCCTGTCTTCACAGCCCCAGGAGCTTCACGCTCGCATCACTTCTTTTCTTGGCTTCTGTCTGAGTCAACTATGTTGTGGCTAGCAAGAGGAAGCTAAAGAAAACCTTGCAGTGCCTTTGCCCCACCCAGAGAGGTCCAGAATACGGCGTCGATGCTGCTTGTGCGGGTATGCTGTGGAGCCAGCTCTTGGCATATTTCACCCATCAGGGTCAAGGCACCCACCACGTAGCCTGCAGCCCTGTCACCCTACAAGGTCTTGTTGTCAGGGGGAGCACACTGGGTGCTATGGACTGTGGACTGGGTCAGCACCTCCTCTTCCAACTCCAGCCACTTCCGTGCCTTGTGGCCGAGAGGTCTGCCTCTCAGAGCCCCTCCTTGTCTGCAAGGAGAGGTCAAGTGGAAGACACCCCCAGCCATGGCCTCTGCAGGGGAGGACGTGTGCCAGCCTGGGCTGCAGAAGCTGAGGCCCCATGGCCCTTCTTCCCAGGAGTACTGCCCCCTGTGCCATCTCCTTGGTCTCCGGTCCACTGTGTTCTCAGACACGAGCACATGAGCACGCTGAGTGTCTCCCCCAGGGGTAGCATGCTGGTCCTGGGGAGATGGGAGTGGTGGGGTGCAGTGTAGAGCTAGCCTGGGTTTCTCAGAGCCCCAAATACCAGCTGCACATGAACCACTACCACCATCTATGAAATGCCATTTCTTGAACCCTTTACCAAAGCTACAGGGTCGAGTATGTAGAGCAGGAGCAGGAGTCTGAATTTTCAGTGGCCGTTTGGGTGATTCTTATAGGGATTAAATTTGGAGAAGCACTTGCCCTCGGAAGGTACCTGGGGCTGCAAGTGAATCCTGCTTCACCGTCAGTTTTCTTGCACAGGAAGGCAGACTACCTCTTGCTGCTGTGTTGTTACTTGAAATGTCCAAGCTAGGGGTTTGTTCCCAGACCACCTTGGTTGTCCTGTGGGCACAAGAGCTCCAAGGTGGAGGTGGGTCTGTATGAGCCCATTGCATCCAGTTCAAATAGCCTCATAAGTGCTGAATATGGGTGTAAGAATGTACCTTGGTTGTAGTCTGCTGATCAACACATGTGGTGAGGGTGTCTGTGTGTGTTGTCTATCTATGGGGCTAAGCTCAGGGCAGGGGACTGGAATAACTGTTAATTCTTGTGTTTGGATTCTGAACACAGAGCAGAGGTTCTCTGGAGGCAGTGTTTGTCTTCTAGCTCCATCTTTGCACATGTTACATGGATTCTGGAAAAACACAGAAACAACTTCCTCCCTTTCAAAAGCATTTCTTCCCCACTTGGAGTTCTCCATGCTGCTGCTGCTGCTGCTAAGTCGCTTCAGTCGCGTCCGACTCTGTGAGACCCCGTAGATGGCAGCCCACCAGGCTCCCCCGCCCCTGGGATTCTCCAGGCAAGAACACTGGAGTGGGTTGCCATTTCCTTCTCCAATGCATGAAAGGAAAAGTGAAAGTGAAGTCGCTCAGTCATGTCCAACTCTTCATGACCCCATGGACTGCAGCCTACCAGGCTCCTCCGTCCATGGGATTTTCCAGGCAAGAGTACTGGAGTGGGGTGCCATTGCCTTCTGCCAGTTCTCCATGAAACCTCCTTCACTCTCTTCTGCCTCTGTTTTTTCTCTTCATCTGTCTCTAGTCTCCTCAGAGTCTGGAAGGATTACTTCTCCAAAAGAAAATTCCGTAATCAAAATGAGCATCCTGGTGACTGAATGAAAAGAAGCAACAATGAAAACCTAATTTTTATCAAAAACAAAAATCTCAAGAGGTGCTAGTGAGTTCCAGCTTACTACTGTGCCTGTCAGTGGGCCCTGGGGACCCTCACTGATTGAGGCAATTCAGGATCAAACAGCCTCACTTAAGTAAGGAAACATCCTGTGCAAGTTCAAGGAGACGAGAAGGTCACCCATGGATAAAAGAAAGAGACAAGGCAGAAAAGCGTCCCCAAATACAGGCCCTTCTAGACAAAGACTCAGTGAATTCAAACCAGACCCAAGCCTCAGTTTTTCCTTTGGGCCTGAATTTAGCTGAAGATCATTACTTATCCTCTTTCCCGATGAGTGTGTCTCTGAAGTGCCCTAGTTGACGCCTTCAACTTTCTTCAGAGACGAGTCACTGTGGTTTTGTTTTCTGGTCCCATAGGTTTGGCTGAGTGGAGGGAATGGGGCTCGGAGTCATGCCTGTGAGGAGGGGGCAGAGGATGGAGGCGTGTGCGTGGACTCGGACGCCCACCATGTTCCCGGAGACCTGGGAAACGTCCGTCCTGCTCCCCGGTCAGGCTCGTCTTGGTGATGTTACTGGGAGACTCTTTCAAACTCTGTTTCAGCTGCTGTGTCCAAAGGACCCTGAGAGACTCAGTACCAGTGAGACTGGTCTCCACAGAGTGGCAGTTAAGTCTCCAAAGAAACTCACCCTGAGGTCAGTCTTACTCTTTATCCTCCAGAAAGACATTGCCCTATGGTTGGGAGGTACAGCCAGCACTGGGGCTCTCAGGTGGTTGCGATCGGCTCAACCACTGTCATCTTCTTACCGTCCTTGCCCATGTTTGTGGCCTGTTAGATAAACAGTAAGTCATTTGCTCATTGCAATGCTGTTTTTAAGCACCTACTGTGTGTGGCCCTTAAGCGCTGGGCTCTGTGCACGTGGTCTTAGCCTGCGGCACTGAAGGAAGGAACTCTCTTTAGAAGGTATGATTGTCTGTTTATAGCTGTGTTTACATCTTGGTTCCTAAAAGTGAGCTCTGCCCTGCCAGGAGATCCTGAAGGTGCGTCCTTCAAATGCCCTTCCTTCCTAGAAGCGAACCGTCTGTCAGATCCCGATCTCTGTCACCAAGTTTTGTTTGGGAAAATGAGCTGTGCAGACAGGGTAGCTGTTCCTGCAATCGTCCTGAGAGCAAATAAAATTACTACTGCGACTGCTCTGCAGCACAGACCTGCTACCTGTGGTCCCTCCCGGGCCCACGGTGCTCTGAGTTCTCTCCCCACAGCCCCCAGGGGGGACCACTATCATTGCTGTGGGGACGCAGGGCTCTGACCAGCATCCTTCCTGTGCTGTCTTCCTTGGGCAGTTCAGCTGCTGTGGTGGCTGCCCCTCACGCCGGCAGTGTGCTGGGGGTTCCTCCTGCATCAGAGCCCGTGTGTTTTACACTGGATTTGCTTTATTCACATTTCTGGCTTTTTCACTAAGTAGAGGTGCTGGGTTGGAGAAGACTCTTGAGAGTCCCTTGGACTGCAAGGAGATCCAATCAGGCCATCCTAAAGGAGATCAGTCCTAGGTGTTCATTGGAAGGACTGATGTTGAAGCTGAAACTCCAGTACTTTGGCCACCTGATGTGAAGAGCTGACTCATTTGAAAAGATCCTGATGCTGGGAAAGATTGAGGGCAGGAGGAGAAGGAGTTGACAGGGATGAGATGGTTGGATGGCATCACCGACTCAATGGACATGGGTTTGGGTGAAGTTGCCCGTGGCTCTTATCTTCCTGAGTTTTGGGATGGTAACAGCATCGACCTTGAAGACTGTGTCTTGTTTTCATTTTAAAGAGAAGCACTCTCTGACTTGACCAATGAGTCCTAAGCCCTTCTCTGTGGCCCGCATAGAACATTCACTTTATGTCATAGTTCCAGGTCCATGGCTCCCGTCTTTGTGCGGCAGTGGGCTGACAGCAGAGCCCTGGGCCGCTCCCCTGGAGCCTGACCCTCACCATCTCCTCCACAGCATCTGCAGAGACCCCAAGGCCTGCAGTCCAGGAGTAGACCCGTGAATTCAGAGGTGAGGTGAGTCTGACTGTATAGACGTCTGGAAAAGGAAGAATGAAGCTTTTCCCTCTGTGTGTGGTCCACTCAACTATGGACAGTTTGGAACAGTTTGTGCATGTGTATGTGTGTGTGTGCAGATGTGTGCATGTGTGTCCATTTAGGGAGAGGTGAGGTGAGGGGGCAAAGGCCCTCTGCCATGAGGATGCTCCCGAGGTCCAGTGGACCTCATCCCCCAGTCCCCAGCTGAGGGTCCAGCCTCTGTAAGCCCTCTGACGACAGCCCCGTGCCTGTGATGAGAGCAAGCCACGCCCAGACTCTGGGCCCATCCTGGTCACGTGGAACCCTGTCCCTTCCAGAGTGGGGGTGGCCCCTCGAACTGACTTGCTAAGAAGTGGCTGGTTGGACTCCCTCGAGGGCGCTCCATGCTGGGCTCAGCGCTGGCCCTGGCTGGCAGGCTGTCCTCCTGCACTGACCATGTCTGACTGGCCTTGGGGCATGGCGCCCGCGCTGCGGGGTCACGTGTGGCTACTCTATCCGTGAGCCATCACCAGGTGGCTGACATGGCGGCCGTGTTGTCCTGTGTCTGACCCCCAGGTGCCCCAGTGAGGAGCTCTTTGCCTGCTGTGGTGGAGGGGTGTGGGTACAAGTGCATCCACACTTGCATTTAAACTGCTGGCTGGTCCGTCTGTCATTTTGTCTCTTTAGCGGGTGGATGGCACCTGGCTGCCACCCCAGCTCTGCGTCCTCATGCTCATGGATCCCATCATCCTGGAAAAATGCAGAGATGTTGCATCCGCCGATGTACCTGCCTGACCTCTGTCCCCAACCAGTGACCTCGGAGGAAGTCCCCACCTCTATACAGCCGGTAAGACCCTCACACTGGAGTCTGTTTCCAACTCTCTTAGGAAGGAGGGCATCCTACTTCAGGTGATGAGCAGAGGGCAAGGCTCAGGCCAGAGATGGAGGGGGCGGGGCGGGGGTGGACAAGCGTGGGTTCAGCTGAGACCAGCTCCACCCGCTTCAGGGGGCAGGGAGCCCAGGACGAGCCCCCTTGAGGCTGGGGGTGCGCTCCCTCCCAGGACCGTGAGTCATCAGGCAGCACTGGCTGCGCTGGGGTGAGGAGTGGGCTCCCTGGGGTGGTGAGTCCCATCTGAGCAGGGAACAGCTCGCAGGTGGCTGCAGGACAAGAACCTGGTGGGGCCAACACCACCGCCCCCTGTTCCAGGGAAGGCGAAGGTCCCATGTGGTTGGTGGGGGGCTGTTGGTTGGATGAGGGGCCTGGGATGTGTCATGTGGGGACAGGGGTGGTGGGCGGGGTGAGGGGCGAAATGAGGTCATCAAGACAATCTGGACGGCAGACGGCGGATGGCCTCGGCCAGTTAAGAGGCCGGTGGAGTTAAGGCCCGAGAAGAAGGGCAAAGGGATGCTGTGGCTGGGTGACCTTTGTGAGGACTGAGGAAGATGTGACGAGAAAAGCACATGCGGGGCTGCGGTGTGACTGTTTGGATCTGTTGTTTGTTTTTTAATTTTATTTATTTTTAATTGATTGATGATTGCTTCACAATATTGGTTTGATTTGTCACACATCAGCATGAATTAACCACAAGTATACACATGCCCTGGAGAAGGCAATGGTACCCCACTCCAGTACTCTTGCCTGGAAAATCTCATGGATGGAGGAGCCTGGTGGGCGGCAGTCCACGGGGTCGCTTGGAGTCAGACATGACTGAGCGACTTCACTTTCACTTTTCCTTTCATGCATTGGAGAAGGAAATGGCAACCCACTCCAGTGTTCTTGCCTGGAGAATCCCAGGGATGGGGGAGCCTGGTGGGCTGCCGTCTATGAGGTCGCACAGAGTCGGACACAACTAAAGCGACTCAGCAACAGCAGCAGCAGCAGCAGCAGCAGCATACACATGTCCCCTCCCTCTGGAGTCTCCCTCCCACCTCCCGCCCAGCCCCACCTCTCTGGGTTATGACAGAGTTCCAGTCTGAGTTTGCTGGGCTACACGGCAAATTCTCCTTGGCTGTCTATTCACATAAGCTAGTGCATGTGCCTCCATGCTTCTCTGGCCCTCTTCCCGGGGCGAGTGTCACACGTGGTTTGGACAGGGTTGGCGAGTTGTCCACCCCCAGGGCTGTGTCATCTCCTGGGTCTGAAGATCCTGGGAGTGGTCATTACGTTACCCCCCATCATCAGGTGGCAGGGCACCCAGGCTGAGGACAACTTTCTTGATGGGCAAACGGGCAAATGTCTCCTTAAACTTTCAATTCGCTTCCTCAACATTAAAAAGAAGAAGGACAGTACACATTCAAGGGTAAGTGATCCACTTTAGCGAGAAGACATACTTTGCCATTACAAAGAGGTCAAAAGCACTTCATTAAAAATAAATTGTCAGAAGAAAAGAACCAATTATGGTTCACATGATATGAGCGATCAATATAATTAAGAAACGAACTCCCCATAAAAAGACTGGCTCACGGTATATTCCAGCAGGATTGATATTGTATGGGCTAATTAAATATTTATCCAGTGTCGGCAGTGGGTGAAGCCATGCTTGATGGTACAGGGTGCAGAAAACATGTTTCCTTTACTAAGGAACTTGAATATAATAGTCCGATCATGCATAATGAAGGCGGGTGTGGTCAGTGTCGCGGCGTAGAGGACGGGAGGATGAGCGCGGATGTTCACACGAGGCTTCCTGAGAGTCATCATTTCTGGCCAGAGTGCTCACTCTGAAACATTCAGAGAAAATTTATGTAATTAAAGTATCAGTCATATTGTCTTATGACTTTGCTTCTTTGTTCACAAGTGTAGATTCTGTCCTCTTTGGGAGCAAAACTGTTGGGGTATTTAGACAGCGGTTAAAGCCGTTCCTCTGTCTTGGTCTGGAGATGAGAATGAAGCAGAAACTGCATGGATCATGGGGAAGCACACAACGCGGTTCTTCTGTGTTGACGGGAGGCTGACGGGGGACTCTGTCCTGGAAGTCAGGAGGCGGTGTCAGCGGATGGCAGAGCCACCCCGTGCCTTGGGTACAGCTGGCAGACGTGAACCACTCCCAGGACTGTGGGTCAGGGTCTGGGCTCCTCCAGGGGGCTCCTGTTTTGGACGTGGTGCTGCTTCAAAGCCCCTGCATCCTTTTCATGAGGTGCTTGTCACACAAGACTCTGAGAATTGAGCCACGGCCACAACACACAGAGCCGCCTCTCTCCGCATTTCACACGGTTCAGCCTGACGCGGGGGAGGCCGGCTCCCACTGTCCCAGGGAGGACTGGTCACAATCTGGCCCTGCCTCCGTCTCGGGCATAAAAGCCGCCCAGCTGTGCCGCGAGCTCTTGGCAGAAGGAGGAGGTAACAGGTGTGACAGGCAGTGTGGGGAGGGAGAGAGGTGTGCAGGCTGGCTCTGCTTTGCACTGTTTCTCTGGACCCATGTCCACTCATTCAGGAGGACTTGAGTCTAGCCATTCTCTCATCCAGGAGATAAAAAGCTGCCACCTCTGCTCAAGTGTCCCAGGGCTACGAGGCAGGGTGGACGGTGGGGCAGAAAGTGGAGACAATTGTTACAACTGCGGGAAACCACACACCTGTGTTAGAGCACACCATCCCAGAAACAGGGGAAGTCAGCTCTTTCTTCTGTGCGGATTCTAGGTGGTCCAGGAGCAGGCATTTCCCCAGGAGAATGAGGAGGAGGTGGAGATGGGCAGCCCAGGCCGTGGGGACTCTGGAGCTGGTCACCAGAGGCATCGAGGCCTCTGGGTTGTCTAGGTTTCGCCAGAGGGGACCTTGGCCAGAGCCGCCCTGCTGCTCCCAGTGCGTGGTCCATGGGATCCCCCAAATCTGTCCCCTGGGAGCCAGCTCCAGGGCACCGGCCCACCTTGTTCTGGAGAATCAGAGGCTGTACCTTGCCCGGGACCTCGGCTGGGCATGAGCAGCTGAGACAGGCATGAAGGGGGATGATTCAGTGAAAGGTTCTGGAGAGGCTTAAATTTATTCCAGAGTGAAATAGATGATGATTCCCTATGCAAGGTTTACAAATTCATCTCTCTTCAAGGGGACAATGTGAAAAGGATCTCAAACATAGAAACGGATGAGTTTTCAAAACATTAGGGTGCTGACTGGGGGGAAAAGTGGCAGAGGTGGGAGAGGCTGAGCTCACCTCTGCTCGTGGACACATGGATGTTACCAGAATTTACAGGGCAGCCATCAGCAAGAACAAGCTGAGGTCCCTCTAGATCAGGCAGTGTCTACACTCGGCCTCTCCCCTGACTCCATGCATTTGTTTCTTCGTGAGGGCGCCAACTCTGAGAAGGAGACAGTTGCTTCCTTCACCCCCCGGTCCCACCCCCTCTAAGGAGAAGACCCGACTCCAGCATGGTGTGCATTTTGCATGACACTCCGCATCACATTATCTGGGACATCAAGGTTAATATAGAAACATTTTATGACTGTTGTCCTCCAGGGGCGGTTATGGAAATAAGATGTCTATCTTACAGAGTTCTCTCAGCGAGGGGAACAGAAACGTTCAATAAATAGAAATAAATAAATAAATCAGAAAAAAGTAACTTGCAAACATTTTGGCAAATATAAAGTGCGTGAGCGATTGTGTCCCGAGGGTATAGAATTAACTCGCATGATGATAATTTATATTTTATGTGAGTTTTATTTTTATACACCTGCTTTTCTTTGCAATTCATGAAAAAACATATTGATATCAAGGCAATCATGCTGTCACGGAATTCATAATCCTAACTGGGAGACTTCGCATCAATATGACACGTCTCTTTTATGCTAACTCTGGCAATTTAGGAAAAAGTACAGGTTATAAACAGCTAATAAAACTTCGCCATTTGTTTGATACGTTTTCTTTCTATTCAACCGAGTGGCTCTGGAGAAATCCAGTTTGCGGGGCGATGGGAAAGGTTTGCACCCCCATCTCAAGTCATCTGCATGGCTTCCTGTGGCGTGAGCTCGGGGAGGGGAGTTTGGGCTGAACGTTCAGGTCCACTCCCCCTCGACGGCGCGGGGTCAGGAGAGGGGTATAGATGATGATTCACCTATGCAAGGTTTACAAATTCATCTCTCTTCAAGGGGACAATGTGAAAAGGATCTCAAACATAGAAACGGATGAGTTTTCAAAACATTAGGGTGCTGACTGGGGGGAAAAGTGGCAGAGGTGGGAGAGGCTGAGCTCACCTCTGCTCGTGGACACATGGATGTTACCAGAATTTACAGGGCAGCCATCAGCAAGAACAAGCTGAGGTCCCTCTAGATCAGGCAGTGTCTACACTCGGCCTCTCCCCTGACTCCATGCATTTGTTTCTTCGTGAGGGCGCCAACTCTGAGAAGGAGACAGTTGCTTCCTTCACCCCCCGGTCCCACCCCCTCTAAGGAGAAGACCCGACTCCAGCATGGTGTGCATTTTGCATGACACTCCGCATCACATTATCTGGGACATCAAGGTTAATATAGAAACATTTTATGACTGTTGTCCTCCAGGGGCGGTTATGGAAATAAGATGTCTATCTTACAGAGTTCTCTCAGCGAGGGGAACAGAAACGTTCAATAAATAGAAATAAATAAATAAATCAGAAAAAAGTAACTTGCAAACATTTTGGCAAATATAAAGTGCGTGAGCGATTGTGTCCCGAGGGTATAGAATTAACTCGCATGATGATAATTTATATTTTATGTGAGTTTTATTTTTATACACCTGCTTTTCTTTGCAATTCATGAAAAAACATATTGATATCAAGGCAATCATGCTGTCACGGAATTCATAATCCTAACTGGGAGACTTCGCATCAATATGACACGTCTCTTTTATGCTAACTCTGGCAATTTAGGAAAAAGTACAGGTTATAAACAGCTAATAAAACTTCGCCATTTGTTTGATACGTTTTCTTTCTATTCAACCGAGTGGCTCTGGAGAAATCCAGTTTGCGGGGCGATGGGAAAGGTTTGCACCCCCATCTCAAGTCATCTGCATGGCTTCCTGTGGCGTGAGCTCGGGGAGGGGAGTTTGGGCTGAACGTTCAGGTCCACTCCCCCTCGACGGCGCGGGGTCAGGAGAGGGGTTGGGTGGTGGGCATGGAGGGACCGAGTCCGCTGGCCTGACTCCCCTGTTCCCACGGCGTCCGCAGCATCAGCTTGGCTTTGCTCGGTGACCCGGTGGGTCAGCCTCCGTCTGCCCTGGAGCTTTCATTATGCCCCGGACCTCAGACTCCACTCTGCGTTACATGCCTGACATGATTCTTTTCAAGTTTTTAACCGTTTAAACATCACTCTGGTTCGTGGGCAGCACAGAAACGGGGTTCAGTGTGCGGGCTGTAGTGTGCTGCCCCAGGCCCCGGGGTTCTGACCCGCTTCTGCAATGCAGGGCCTGCCTGAGCGTCAAGGATTCTCTGTGCCGCGAGGGCCGTGGCCTTCCCTCCAGGGCGGCCTGAGAGTCAGGGGCCTCACTCTGAGGGGGAGCAGGGGTTCCAGATACCCCCTCCCCACCTGGCTGGCCCGCAGCCTGAAGGGGTGAGGGTCCAGGCGAGGACCACGCCTGTTCTTCCCTCTTGCGCAGCCTGGCTCAAGCCTGTGGGTTGGTGGCCTGCCCTGTCCCAGGGCTCCCGGCGGGTGTGGGGCTGGGTCTCCATCTCCGAGGCCTGCCCAGGTGGGCTCCCCGGGCCACACCTGCTCGGGTGGGCGGGCTGCCCTACTCCCCACGACTGAGCCCGGGGGGCTTGGTGCTGGGAGTGGGACCAGGAGAACTTCTGCCAGTTGCTCCAAGGACCCAGTTCCACTTAGTGGGGCCTCATGGATGGAGCTGCGTTTAGGGCCCACGGGTGGGAACTCTGTAAGCAGTGCTTGGCCATTCGGGTGGTGTGACTGCCCCAAAGATAGAGATCTCTTAGATTTTCCTCTTCCTCTGGCTCTCTCCATGCTGTCCACTTTTCCCCTAATGCACCCCGCAGCCTGGCTTGTGGATGAGATTATATCACTCAGGAAGGAAGGAGGCAGAGAGGAAGCATCCCAGGCGAGCAGGGCAGACGCCTCACATGTCCTCACCTGTGCTCACCTGCCCTCGCCACGGGGAAAGGGAGGCAGAGACCAGGGCGGCGAGGCCTGCTCACATCCATGATGGGGACTGGTCACATCCAGAGTTTTTCAACTAGAACACTCAGCCATCACTTTATCCTATTTTTAAAAACAAAAGGGGGCAGGGACCCCAGGGTAGCAATCTTCTGATGGCCAATGAGGAACTTTCGAAGAGTCATATTTTCTTCTAATGCCGTGCTGTGCATGGCATGTATATTTGCACTGAGGCACTGATCCCAACTCAGTTTAGGTGATGTGAAATCTAGTTGAGTTCTCTCAGAGTGTGGTTGGAAGTCTGTGAAATAGTTGGGGTAGACTGATACCTCCCGGCAGGGAGAACGATCTCACAGCCGTTGTAGTCGCAGGGGAGATGGGACTCTCTCCAGGCTTTAGTGGTAAAGCCCAGAGGTCCCCAGACACTCAGGAAGGCAGTGCATTAACTGGTAAAGGAGCTCCCAGCCGAGGCGGTGTTGTTCACCCTAGACATTTCCTCGGGTTGAGATGTCACACTGCACTCGCCCCTCGCTGGGGACCTGACGCCTTCCTGCACCTCCATTCTTGGGAGGCACTGAGTCTCCTTTCTGCTCCTCAGCTCTGGATGTGCAGCAGGGTTTCCTCCTCAACGCCACCCCCCTCCCAGCCGCTGCCCCCGCCAGCGTGTGCGGGTCTGCTCAGCTTGGTCCTGCCCTGGGCTTGCCGCAGCTTGGGGGCATGAGGGCCCAGGAGCATCCTTCAGGTGGACCTCGGTCCAGTGGACCCACGTTAGCTGCCACTTCCCCAGCACGTCCATTATGGACATTTATCTGCTGTAAACATGACCCATCTGCTGACCGCAGCAGCCCTGTGACTTCCTACCCACACCCTGTGTCATCTCATGATTCATCATGCCTCCTGGAAGGGCTGTGCCTTCTCTGGGGACTTCTTATAAAATATTTCTGGTGAGTGCTAACTCTTTAATTTATTCCGTATACTTTCATATGATTTTTGAAGAATAGTCATCAATATGCCATTTACTACCAATCTGAGAAATCTGATTAAATAAGCCTCTCTTTCATAGGTTCCCCAAGCCCTTCCTCCAGACACACACAATTCTCTCAGTCATGCTGTCTCTACTGATTTTCGGAACCTTCTTTCTTTCTTAAATGGGAGGGATCTGAATCGGGGTAGCCTTTGGCTGGATCCTGCCTTCCTCGGGTCAGTACATGGCTCGCGGTGCATCCGTCGAGACCCTGGCTCTGCTGGCCCTGCCCTGGGAGTGGGCACCACAGTGCCCAGGGGGAGGCATGGGGGGACACAGTGCAGAAAAGGAGGTCGGGGCAAGGGGTGAAGGGGTACCTTGGTGAGAAAAGGATAAGCCCTTGGGGGCCCCGTAGGGTGACGAGTCTCAGGAGCGATCGTGGCCTCGTCGTTCTACTGTGGTCACCTGATTCCTGAGCCGCATCGTCGCCACCAGAATCAGCCTTGGTGGGAGAGGGGACTGCTTCGGGCCTGAGAACAACACCCCCTTGTGACCAGGAACCCTCTGCTCACTTGGCAATAACCACTACCCCACCCCACCATTTTGGTGCAAAACGTTTACTATTGTTTTTTGCTATATAGTAGGTCCCTGTTGGTTAAGAACTTTTACTTTTCAGGAGAATTAATAGCC
>SJYC01042956.1:0-19962 GCA_006408675.1 Madoqua kirkii
TGTTTTTTTGCTTGTGGGGTCTTTTGTGTTTTTCGTGGGGGGGGGGGGGGGGGGGGGGGGGGGGGGGGGCAGTGATGAGATCAGGGGACAGGGTGAGGGCTCCTCTTATACAAGACACTTGATGCTTCGCGTTCAGGTGATCGTAAGTCAGTGCGTTTAAATCCAAATGTAAAGTGGAAAAGACACGGAATCTGCAAAGACTGGGTTCTCTACAGCCAGGAGATTAATGAGGGTGTCCTGGTAGCTGCTCCCGCAGAGAGAGCCGCGTCTTGCCTGCAGGAGAGTGCTGGGCCAGCGAGGACAGGGGCCCGACGCCATGCCATGTCCTGCACAACCCTCTCATCTGGGCTATGCCAGGCAGGGTCAGCAAAGTCCCTCATGGTCAGTAGAAACATGCGTGTAACACAGATTGGAAAGCCAGCTTCGTTTCCAACTGGGACGTTCCCCAGTGTGGGAGGATGTGGCCCTGTCATCTCAGGAGTAGACCCAGGTCCAACTGAAGGGCTGCTGAAAGAGCGGGGAAGTCACCAGCAGCCGTTATGGGATCAATTATTTCTGTGCAAGGATCCAAGAACCACATCCTGGGGGGTGGATTTTTTGGGGGAGGTGCTGATGAGTGAGTGCCAGAAATAATAATCTGACATTAAGCTTTTGTGGATTTGACCAAATGCATGTCTAAGAAGAGAATTTATGGGAAGTCAGATTGTGTGCGACAGTGTGGGAGGATGTGGCCCTGTCATCTCAGGAGTAGACCCAGGTCCAACTGAAGGGCTGCTGAAAGAGCGGGGAAGTCACCAGCAGCCATTATGGGATCAATTATTTCTGTGCAAGGATCCAAGAACCACATCCTGGGGGGTGGATTTTTTGGGGAGGTGCTGATGAGTGAGTGCCAGAAATAATAATCTGACATTAAGCTTTTGTGGATTTGACCAAATGCATGTCTAAGAAGAGAATTTATGGGAAGTCAGATTGTGTGCGAGTTCATGAATGCATTTCTTCTCAAATGTAAATGACAGAAAAGTTATTCATTATACTTTTAATCAAACTGTGAGATGAATAGATATTGAAAATGTGCATAGAGACTATTAAAATGACACCAAAAATATGGCTTCAATCAACAAGAGAAAAGATGTGCAAAGTGAGTCTTGAAAACTTTGACAAGATTGCCTCCATTGTCCCGGGTCAGCAGGCTCTTAAATGCAGGAGCTTAGTGTCTGGGGCTCTGGATGTTCTCCAGGTTCTCCTGGTGGGATGCCTTGCCCGGAAATGCTATTTTCAGGTAGATCTGAGTATTGCCATGGATTTTGCAGAATAACATAGGAATAAAGTCTTAGCAAGGACTGTGAGAGCAAATGAGTCCCTGGGCTGCTCAGAGAAACCTGGAATGGGAGGGGATCTTTCATGGAGGAGGAAGTGGTGAGGGGTGCTCTGCTAGGGGAGTAGGGTTCAGTAGTGGGAGGAGCTGCCCTCCTCCACCACCTGCTCCCCCAAGATCCCCTACCCCAGGCAGCTCTGAATTGAGCTCTCCATTTGAGCTTCATCAGATCTCTGACTTTTCAGGTGAAAGGTGTCCCCAGTCATCTCCTGTAAGTCCAAGGGGTCAGATGGCATCCTGGTTGGAAGGGCCTTTTCTCTTCCTCACATTGAGGGGCCTCTGTGGCCCAGAGATATTGAGGGAGGGACTTGTGTGCGTGGTCCCAAGCCCAGGCCTGCGATCCCTATTTTCCCTGGTGAGTTCAGCATGTGCTGTGCATGGGCCAGCATCCCGGACCTTGTCCACACAGACCACGACCTGACGTCACGAGGCCTCAGCTCAGCATTTGCGGAAGTCCCCTCGCTGTCCTCCACATCTTCCAAGATCAGGTCTTGTCTGAGAGTCTTCATCTGTGTCCTCATCGTCAGTGGCCCATACCTCTAACTGTACGGATAGTAGATCAACATGACATCATAATCCACTTAACTGAACTGATGAGAAATAGCATTAGAGAATCATGTGGAAAGGATTTTTGTTTAGGCGCCTGATGCTGACAGAGAGAGGCATGGGGCATTTTTGAAAGGACTCTCATGGGCATTGCCTGGAGACACCAGACGAGCCTTCTTGGCTGCGGTAGAGATGCAGTTTGCTCCAGAAGGACTGTCTGATGGAGGCTGCAAAGAAGGGAGTGGGGGTTCCCTAGGCGGAGGACTCAGATGAGGAAGGACCCAGCCACGGTTCATCCGCCACAGACAAGGTCCAAGTGTCTGTGTCTGGGAGCGGGGCAGGCATTGACAAAAAAAAGATGGGTCCCTGATGTGAAGCGGTGAGTGAGTGGCCTGGGCTTTAAATAAAGATGGTCAGAACCAGAGGGAAGGAAACTTCCCTCTGACCTCCAGTCAGTTCTGGCCCTGTTACAGTTTTGGAAACCTTCCTCATGAGAGAAGCGGGGAAGTAAGTGGCAGAGGCACCACCTAAATCACCATGAGCCTCCCCCAGGTCGTGGGTGGGGTGCAAGGTCACTTTTGTCCTGCAGGGTGGCAGGTGTGGGGTGGAGGGAGACCAGGGCTGAGAGTGATGCCGGGGTCCACCTCCCGTCACTGCCTGCTTTTCTGGGCTGGGGCCCTGTGGGGTGGGGCGGGAGGCCCGCTTCTGAAGCCCTGTGCAGTCCCAGGGTACCCTGTCGCAGGGCGCGGTGCCTGCGGCCAGGTGGCCTCTGAGGCCGGCTCCGGGGATGTGGCCACGATGCCTAAAGACAGCAGCGCCACCACCTGGCCCCCAGAGGGCCCAGCACTCGTGCCCCTCGGGAGCCCACTCCAACCATGGCCCAGTCATCCAGACCAGTCCTGGGCATCAGGAGACTGGGGACTGGTCTCACCCTCAGGGAGGGTGGCCGTTCTTGAGGACTGGGCTGGATGACAGCCGGGGGCACGCTCTCTGTCTGCTGCAGGGTCCCTGGCGGAGGGGAGGGAGGCCCCGGGCAGTCTATGGGCAGGAGTTCCGGTGACCCCCTTTGGAAAGGCTGGTGGGCTCAGGGGCACGCCGTGTGCCAGTCCATGGTCTGACCACCAGGCTGGGGCAGGTGGACAAGCCAGGCCGGTGGGTTCACAGGGACAGGAGAGCACCCCAGCATGCCCAGGGGCCAGGTTGGCCCTGTGCTGGCCCTCGGCAGTAGCTTTCCCCTTCTGCACACCAAAGGCCGGGCTCCATAGCTCGCTGTTTATGAGAGATGAGGACAGCCCGGAAGCATATGCCCTCTACGGCCGGGACAGAGCGGGCAGTGGGGTCTGCTCTGCTCCATTCCTATGAAGCGAGTGATGCCCCCAGCCCGCCTGGGATGGAGACCAGCTGGCTTTAAGTCAGAAGAGGCAGTGAGCTGTGGGAGCCTCACTGAAGGAGTTCCGGTGACCCCTTTGGAAAGGCTGGTGGGCTCAGGGGCACGCCGTGTGCCAGTCCATGGTCTGACCACCAGGCTGGGGCAGGTGGACAAGCCAGGCCGGTGGGTTCACAGGGACAGGAGAGCACCCCAGCATGCCCAGGGGCCAGGTTGGCCCTGTGCTGGCCCTCGGCAGTAGCTTTCCCCTTCTGCACACCAAAGGCCGGGCTCCATAGCTCGCTGTTTATGAGAGATGAGGACAGCCCGGAAGCATATGCCCTCTACGGCCGGGACAGAGCGGGCAGTGGGGTCTGCTCTGCTCCATTCCTATGAAGCGAGTGATGCCCCCAGCCCGCCTGGGATGGAGACCAGCTGGCTTTAAGTCAGAAGAGGCAGTGAGCTGTGGGAGCCTCACTGTCCAGCCTGGCATCAGGCCTCCCTTGGGTGACCTATAACCCACTGTGGGTTCCTTCCTTGGAGTGCGTCTGCCTGGCCTGGTCCTGCAGTTGCTGTGGCACTGGTCCCATGGAGCCAGGCTGTGTCTCCCTGAAGCCATCTCACTTTTCCTACCTGCTGAGTGTCTGCTTCCTACAATGCTGGGAGCAGGCTCCTCCCAGAGCAGAGTAGGGTCTTGGGTGTGCCCGAGCGTGCGGTGGGTGCCTGAGCCCTCCCCAGTCTGCACTGTCCACCTCTCCTTCCTTCTCCTACTTTCTCTCCCTTGACCTCCACCCTTCGCAGAGGAAGCAGGCATCCCCCACGCACCCAGCTCCTCGGAAAGGCTGGCCCTATGAAGATACCTGGACGAGGGGTTGGTCTTCAGAAGGAACCAGGGGAAACGCTGGGCTCACCCACCCCCTATCCAGGGGCCAGAGCTGCCACCACAGGCACAAATCAAGTGCTGGGGTGGAAAATAGCCAGATACCAGTCAGGGTGAACAGTGGTTGCTAGTGGCCAGGGCCCACAGCAGCAGGAGAGCCAGCCGGTGGCCATCAGAAGCTGGGGGCTGGCACAGACTCCGTGTGGTGCCAGGCAGAGCCCCTTGTCTCCTCTTCCTTCCCTCTTACTCATGAAGCCCTTTCTCCTACCAGATAAGCAGCTTTGCAAAGCTGCTTTACTGAGGTATAAGGGACATGAAGAGACTAGGGGTCTTTAAAACGTACAGTTGAGTCAACTTGACCCAAAAGTCTGCCTGCGAAGCCCTCACTCCAGTCCTGATGGTGATCGTGTTCACTCATCTCAGAGTCTTCTTGTGTCTCTTTGAGATCCCCACCCTGCCCACACCTTCCTGACTCTTGTCCCCAGGCGGCTGCTAATCTAGTTTTAATTTCCTTCAATTTTCTGTAAATGGAATCAGAAAGTATGTACTTTGGCTTCTGGCTGGGCTCCCTTTGCCTGGCAGTTGTTTGTGGTTGGTCGTGCCGTAACCTGCACCCAGAGTCAGTCTTGCCAATGGGAGTGGCTTCCACTGCATCATGCCAGTCTGGTTATCGTTTCCCTTCTGATAGGCTTGCTGGCTGTTAGCGACAATGCTGGAGGGAACGTCTGCGTACAAGTCTCAGTCTGTGCACGCTCCCACTGCCCTTGGGTGAATACCTGGTAGCTACATCTAGACCTTTCGAAGATGCAGCCAGCTCTTCTCTGAAGAGGTTGTCCCCTTTAGTGGTCTCATTGGCAATGAATGAAAGCTCCTTTTTCTCTGTGCCCTGAGAAACCAGGTCTTTTAACTAGAATCTTTCTGGTGTCAGGTTGCACGTGTTTCCCTGATAACCAGTGATACTCAGCTTTTGCTATCTATACATCACCTGGAGTGATGTGTCTACGAAGCAGTTTGCCCACTTGAGAAACTAGGTTGCTTCTTTTCTTCATATTGATTTGAAAACTTATTTATTCTGGATGTGAGTCCTGTGTCAGATATAATATATTATCTGAAAATATTTTCTCCCAGTTTTTATAAGGATGGAATTTCGATGGTGGCTCAGCTAGTAAAGAATCTTCCTGCAGTGCTGGAGATCCAGATTCAATCCCTGGGTCAGGAAGATCCCCTGGAGGAGAGAATGGCAACCCACTCCAGTATTCTTGCCTGGCCTGGCAGGCTACAGTCCACGGGGTCACAAAGAGTCGGACACAATTGAGCGACTAGCACTTCCTTTCAGAAAGTCATAGTTCCTAGTTTAAGATCTTCGTTAATATCCAGAAGGTGCTGCACAGTGTGAACCAGCACGTCCAGTGTCCAGTGCGGGGACAGCGTCATGTGAGCACAGAGGAGGCTCAGGAGTGAGTAGTGCAGCGTCCAGCCGGGCAGGGGTGGGTTGTAGGTGCAGGCTGCGGGCATCACTTTGAAGGGGGTGGAGCCTTTAAGGGTCTTCTCTGAGGAACTGGGATGAGAAGGATGGGCCTGCACACGGATTTTGGTGAAGACTTCTGAAACAGCAGATTTCATGGGCCTTCTCCTTGGCCCGCTCCCAGACAGAAACGAAGCCCTGGGGGCCTCTCCTGCACCTCGCGGTGAGACCCCCAGCTTGCAGGTGACCCTGACTCGGCACAGATGCTGGATGAAATCAGCTGGTTTCCACGTCAGGGAGGAGCAGGAAGCCCACGTTCACGCTGCCTCTGGGTTGTTCTCTGGCTGTCTTCTCTAAACTTCTGATAGCTGTATAGTGGAAGAGAACCTTCACACCTCTGTGCTCACCCCTGCTCTTTTTAGTGCTTCTCTGAGCCCTGAACCTGAGGACAGGTTCTTTTGTGCTGACTGTGAATTTCTGGAATAAAGTATGTAGGTTTCCCACAGTTTGCTTTTCACTGCTCAGCACACACCTTCTGCAGTTTCAGGTCAAACCTCAGGAGTAAACCCAAGAAACAAAAGGCTGCGCCCGAGGCAGGGATGACGTGTGAAGGTGGGGATGAGCCTCCCCTCTGGCAATAAGGCTCTGTCTCCCAGGAAGTCACTCAAGGAACCAGTTTTGATACACCTGGTGCACAAATTCATCCCAAGAGGTCAATCTCTTACAATGTGGCTTTAATCTGTGAGGTGGCACTTCTGGAAGGGTCTGCGTTGTCTAGGTGACACTGGGGCGGGTGTGAAATGGTGTCTGTAATGCGTGGTCGTGGCTCAGTGTCATCACAGGAACACAATTGCATGGGGGCCCCGAGAATCTGCTGCTAATTCCAGGGCTTCAACCTCCATCCAGGGTCTCTCTCCCAGTTACTCCTGGGACTTACAGTGAATGTCTCTAGACCTGTGGTCTCCAGGGTGTGGTCCCCATGGTGTGGTCTCCAGACCTGTGGTCCCCAGGGTGTGGTCCCAGAGGTGTGGTCTCCAGGGTGTGGTCCCCAGGGTGTGGTCTCCAGGATGTGGTCCCAGGGCTGTGGTCTCCAGGATGTGGTCCCCAGGGTGTGGTCCCCAGGGTGTGATCTCCAGGGTGTGGTCCCATGGGTGTGGTCTTCAGAGTGTGGTCTCCAGGATGTGGTCCCCAGGGTGTGGTCCCCAGGGTGTGGTCTCCAGGATGTGGTCCCAGAGCTGTGGTCTCCAGGGTGTGGTCCCAGGGGTGTGGTATTCAGAGTGTGGTCTCCAGGATGTGGTTCCCAGGGTGTGGTCCCAGAGGTGCGGTCTCCAGGGTGTGGTCTCCAGGGCTGTGGTCCCCAGGGTGTGGTCCCCAGGGTGTGGTCTCCAGGATGTGGTCCCAGAGCTGTGGTCTCCAGGGTGTGGTCCCAGGGGTGTGGTATTCAGAGTGTGGTCTCCAGGATGTGGTCCCCAGGGTGTGGTCCCCAGGGTGTGGTCTCCAGGATGTGGTCCCAGGGATGTGGTCTCCAGGGTGTGGTCCCCAGGGTGTGGTCTCCAGGATGTGGTCTCCAGGATGTGGTCCCCAGGGCTGTGGTCTCCAGGGTGTGTTCCCCAGGGTGTGGTCCCCAGGGTGTGGTCTCCAGGGTGTGTTCCCCAGGGTGTGGTCTCCAGGGTGTGTTCCCCAGGGTGTAGTCTCCAGGGTGTGGTCCCCAGGGTGTGGTCTCCAGAGTGTGGTCCCCAGAGCTGTGGTGTCCAGGGTGTGGTCTCCAGGGCTGTGGTCCCCAGAGTGTGGTCTCCAGAGCTGTGATGTCCAGGATGTGGTCTCCAGGGCTGTGGTCTCCAGGGTGTGTTCCCCAGGGTGTGGTCTCCAGGGTGTGGTCCTCAGGGTGTGGTCTCCAGGGTGTGGTCCCCAGGACTCTAGTCTCCAGAGTGGCCCCCAGGGCTGGGGTCTCCAGAGTGGGGAACCCAGGGCTGTGGTCTACAGGAAGCCACACTCTTCTCCTTCTTCTTCATGTAGATATGTTTCCTACCACTGTTGACCTCACTCTTCCAGGAGGACTTTCAGCCAGTAGCTCTCCAAAACACTCATCTGTAGGGAAATAATGGGATGGGGGCTGAGCCCCTAAGTGAACAATGACATCAGGGTGTGGTCTCCAGGGTGTGGTCCCCAGGACTCTAGTCTCCAGAGTGGCCCCCAGGGCTGGGGTCTCCAGAGTGGGGAACCCAGGGCTGTGGTCTACAGGAAGCCACACTCTTCTCCTTCTTCTTCATGTAGATATGTTTCCTACCACTGTTGACCTCACTCTTCCAGGAGGACTTTCAGCCAGTAGCTCTCCAAAACACTCATCTGTAGGGAAATAATGGGATGGGGGCTGAGCCCCTAAGTGAACAATGACTACTTCCTTAACAGTGCATCTTACACTGTTGCTGGGCCCCCAGTGGCACAAAAAAGAGACGCCTGACCTTGAAACAGACGATGGAAGATGCATGTGTCTTAGACTCAACTTAGGTGGCTTCGCGGTGACCAAGAGTGTGATGCTGTAACAGCTGGGACTAAACTCTTGCCTCTGTGGCTGCCTGAGTTTGGCTGTGATGAGTTTTGCTGGCCCCTTCCTCAGATCCTTCTGTCTCTGATGGGATTAAAGGAGGGACAACCTCTGGGGTGCTGTGAGATGGCCTTAGGCTTAGGCACTGTTGACACAGAACCATTCCACGTTAGTTACTGCTGCTCATCTTCGTGACGAGCTGTGGCTTGTGCACTGGCTTGCGCCGAGGCTCTCAGGGCCCCAGGTGCCCTGCATTCTGGTTCTTCTGCCTCCTCCTCAGGCCTCAGAGCTGGTTCAGGGACAGAGGAGGCTTAGCGCTGAGCCTCAGGCATTGAACTCTCTGCTCTTTTATTTCAGCATTCTTGAAACAAAATCAAGCAAACAAACAAGCAATCAAGCAAACAAAAAGTGTCCTTCTCCAATAAAAATTAAAAAAGAAAGCAAGCAAGCTGTCCTGTGGGTCTGCTCCTCTGGGCGATGTCAGGAAGTTCTCAGGGTGATGAGCTGGTCTGTTCAGTCCCCCTCCCTGGAGCAGACCCGAGGTGAGGCAGGGTCAAGGCCACACCCACCAGAGTGTCCACCAAGGTGATGGATGATGACCGGGCAGCCCCGAGCTGCAGCCTGAGCTGCAGGAAGAGATGGGGGCCTTGCTCACCCAGCTGTGGAACTTAGAAAGACAGAGGTGGTGCTTGCAACTGGGGTCTGTGACCCAGGTTCCAGCCTGTTGAGCTGCCCGGAGTCCCGGTGGTTGATTAGGACAATGTGTCAAACTGAAAGGCTCGCTCCAGCCTCCATCCAGCTGCTGCAACAGTGCAGGCGAAAGGTGGGTGAGGAAGGGCCTGTCCCTTTGCAGCACTTTTCCCCAGGCATATCTGGGTGAGGGTCGGGGTTGCAGCACAGGGGCCCAGGAGCCCATGCAGCAGGCCCTGCCTCTACAGGGATCATACCTCAGCCAAGGCCTCTGGAAGAGGCCCCTGAAAGGGGTGCTGGGCTGGAAACAAAGATCTGTGTGTGAGTGTGGCCTGCAGGTGGGGGCCTGTTCTTTATTTTCCAGGATCTGCTCAGTCTTTTAAATTCAAGAATCATTGGTGAGGGGAAAGTACTGGGTGGAAAAGCATGGTGAAAATGTCATGAACTAAGCTATTCTCTTCAGCAAATTTAAACCTGTGACTCAAGATATCTTTCAGCGAAGATGTTAAGGGTCACCTTCAAAGAGCCTTGACTTAACAAAACACTGCAAGTTCCCACTTTATTTGATAGCTTTCATATTTGGCTGTTGATCCAAAACTCACGATATAGAAGAATATAGTATGGTAACATTATTCCTCAAAATAAAAGAGGCTAATCATCTTAGCTTGGATGTGGATTTAAATTCATTTATCCAGATTGTCCCTAAATGCTGGTTTGTTGATTTGAAAAATCAGCTACACTTTTACGTAAACAGATTACATTATAGTTATGTAAAAATCTATTGATTAGAGCTGAAAATATGATATTCCAGACCCCATGTAATATATTATTATCATGTATAGATTCCAGGCTCTCAAGGGAGGGCCACAAATCTATGTAACTGGCTTTAGTGAAATTGTGTGTGCTCCTTTCTTTAAATGAACTGACAGATGTTCAAAACCACGTGGCCAGACAACTCCCTGAGGGCACTGCAGCTGCAGGTCCTGAAAAGAGCAAGTTATTCCCACTGAGGCTGACATTTGTCTCCACTCTCAGTAGTTCCATCCGGATGGAGGTTTTCCTGGATTATGAAACACACAACACTCAAAAGAACCTTCCTACTTATGACCAAACTTTCAGGGTGAGTGGGGAAAGATGGAACGTAGATGGAGAAACTCAGCTTTCTCGGTGGAGAAAGTGTGTGTTGGAGCTTCAGGATGGAGCAGGAAAGGAGAGTGTGTGCCCTTGGATTGACCTCTGTGATGCTGGGATTTGGGTTCATTTGAGGAAAGGCAACCCGACTCTCCTTGGACCCACCCAGACCCATGACCATTATTCTGGGAATCTTTATTTTCAAACCAGAGGGTGGGTCTCTAGCTTGGACCAGAAGGTATATTATGCTTTTATGGTTTCACGTCTAATAGGTGAGTTGTTTATCTTATGCTACCCATGCAGACATTTCAAGGAAGAGACAGTGCTCAAGGGGGAGAGAAAGTGCCTGAAGCCGGCAGGTTTCCAGCACACGTGCCCTCTCCACAGTTTGACTTTCTCCGTCACTCCACCTCCTCTGCACCCCTTTTGCCAGACCCTGAGCCCCCCTGACAGCAGCCAAAGACTACTGAAGACTCAGTACTACTTCAGCCTGAACCCCCGTCCCAGCAGGTTCAGCCGGGGTCAGGGTGCTGGGCGCTTGTGGCTCTGGATGGTTGTGTCTTGTGGTCTGGATGCTGGTCCCTGGGTGTCCAGCTGGGCGGCACCCATCTCTCCCCATCCCATTTTATACTCCGTCAACCCTCTCACAGGGACAGCTGAGGGCCCACAGGGTGGCTGCCACATTCAGGGCACACTGCCTGAGGGAGACGACGATGATGCTGAGGACAGTCCCTGGCCAAGGATGGTCCTGCCTTGGGGGCTCCGACCTGGTGCCCAGGGTAACAGCAGCACTGCCCCAGTCCTGATGCAGACGCTCTGACTGCAGAGCTCAGCCTGGGCGCACACACATCCTCTGGCAGGTGCATCTCCCAGCCTGCACGTCCTCTGGCACACTCGTCTCCCGGCGTGCACGGGAGACACTCTCGGTGTCGTCTTCTGCCTTACCCTCACAGCTTGGGGTCCTGGTCCTCAGACATGGTGAGACCCCTGCTCCGGTGAGCGTCTAATTAACCCCGCTTGGCCAGCATCCTCCCAGAGCCCGCCTCTCCTCCAAGGGATGCGTCTCCTCGGCTCATCCTGCACGAATCATTGTCCTCGCTGTCTGGCTGTTTCCGGCCTCTGTCCCATCCAAGACGGGACATCATGTGGCTGCTTCCTTTCCTGCTCTGCTTTGAGGGACAACAAATTCGGTACCTGATGCTTGAAATGGGACAGAAGGTGATATTATTTTTCATTTTTGTGAGATTTGTGTGGAATTATGGGTGTCATTAATTCACACCTATTGGATGGAGATAATAGAAATTTAGAAGCAGAGACAGTATTGATTCTCTGCAAGATATATTACCCAAGAATTTTGGAAATAGAAGATTCTGACATGATAGGATTATTCAGGTGATTGCCTGTAAAATATAATCTATATCAGGGATTAATGACACAATATGTAGTTTGGAGCAAGTAGTTAATTTGGTAGAATCATTTTGTCAGAATTTCTAGGAAAATAATGCTTTAAATCTTTTTAAATGATCAAAACACTTTAAAATATTTGAGAAACATCCAGCTGTGTGAAGATTGCTGTGAGAAATTAGACTCACCCAATTTTTTCTTTCCTCCATTACTTATGTGCACACACGCACACTCACACACACACACTCACATATGCACACCGTTGTGTTCGTGCTAGTCTTGTGAGTGCTATTAAAAACTTAAGTAGAAAGTGAATTAAATAATAGCTGTTACTGTCAAACATCACACTTGCTGTCAGTCCTAAAAGGTCAAACATCCGTTTTTTTCCTTTTCTTTTTCTTCTTTTTTACCATTGTTATCATGCCTGCTTTCAGACAAGCAGAAAACAAGAAACTCACTAATGGAATTTTTTACTTTTTTTTCTTCCAAGTTCCCAGATTTTTTAAATTAGAGCATCCAATATGATTTCTGCCAGCTCCTACCCTCTAAAAGGTAACTTTTCTTTTAATGAATTGATTTATGCAATTTATTGGAAAGACAGTGCTATGTGCGCTAGGAGTTGGACTCTTGATGCAGGAAATGCAGCTGCTGTTTCTTTCCCAGGTGACCAGTGGGCGTAGAGGCTGCTGTGTGCGTGGCAGCCTGGTGGTTATTCCACGCCCCTAACTGCGTTTCTTCAGGAGGCCGCCTGGACACTCAAGCCAGCCGCTTCTGGGGCTTCCTCGCTCAGGTGACTGATACTGCTGTTTACACCACCAGCACCGTGAGTCCATTGGTCAGATTGAGAACATCCAGAGTAACTGTTTCTGCAGAAGGTGAGAGAGCCAAGCATTTAGATCAGCACCGCTTTCCCTTTCAACTTTCAAACGGCTCTTAAGATCACAAAGTGCTGTCGAAACCTCTGTGATTGGTTAATGAATGCCGTGCGGTCAACAGAAAACTTTGTTAATGTCTCCCTCGTAATTTATAAACAAATTCAGCCACGAGACTTATTTTGTTTAACACATGGATGCCAGATATTTGAAGCGTTCTCAGGGATTCTGGGCTGGGAGCCCCTTGCTGGGGTTGATGTGGATGTCGGATCTGTGTGACAATTAGAGTTGGATCACACTCTGAAAGTAGGCTTGGCATGGCCCTGCAATCTCTGCCAGACACGTTTTCCATGGATGGCAGAAAATCACTTTTGTGCTCCAGTGTCCGTCTTCCTCGGCTGCTCACCCTGTTGTAATCCAGCCCCTCCACAGAGGCACCCCCTTCCTGAAGGAAGTGGATGTGTCATCTGTACATGGACTAACAGACTCTTAAGCTTGTCTGGTGTTTGTTCATTATGAGAGAAAAAACAAAACTCTCTGAATTTGTGGTTGGAATTCGCAGGCAGTGATAATCTGAGAAGTGATGTAGTTGCCCAAATTCCAGTGACACCTGCATCATTCGTGCTTCTGCCGGTCTCCCTGCTTCAGCTCACATCTTGGTGTCTGGCTGTTAAATCAGGGTGTATCATTTTGGGCAAGATTGTCCCTTTAGAGGCTGGAACAACACGCAGAAAACGAAGGTGGCCCCTGCACACTGCAATTCGACAAGGCCTTAATCGCTCACAGACCCGAAGCTCTCTCATTAGCTGCCAAGTTATCACATTTCACTGCTGTAGGTAAAGCCATTACTCCTGAAGACCCTATTTAAAAACATAACTACTAATTAGGAGAAGTGATAAATTAATCCACTGGTATCTATTATTACATTAGCATGAAATAGCCCAGAGATAATGAGATTTTGCAGTATGGTTTTGCTACAGCTTTATGATGATTATGACAGAATATAAAAGTTTATATCCATTGCTTTCTTGAAATTAAAAAATACCATGTGTCATTTAGAAATCGTATTTGATTGTAGTAGAGCTGCAGAGACCCCAAATACCCCAAATAATCACAATGTTGAAACATTAGTGTTTTCCTGGGGCTGAGCAGAGGCTGGAGTGGTAGGTCCATGACAGCTCAAGCTCCTTTTGTCTTTCTGATCTACTGTTCTTAAAAGGTGCTTAGCTTTCCATCCTCAAAGTCACCTCATGCTCACAAGATGGCTGCTGATTTCTAGACATCATTTTTACATCCCAGATCAGAAGAAGGAAGATGTCTAGAGAGGCAGAGAGGTATGAGTAATTTCCTTTCCTGGAAATTCTATCCAGCGACTGCAGCTCTCACATTGAACATTCCTACTGCCTTGAGAGTATCATGAGAGTCAGATTATTACAGCTTTGAGGATTTGGGGATGAACCGTGCCCTCCCCGTGACCTGGGAGCCCTGCTGTTCCAGTGGTGTGCACGACTCCCCCTTCATCTTGCTTGTGAAGCCCTGGCATCTGGAATTCCCTCCTTTGTGACTATCACTGTACCTTATAGACCCACTGGGAAAATATACCTGAGACAAAGAGCAGAAGAAAGCCCCTGTTGTGCTAAGTTGCTGGGGACCTGGCCTGTCTCCCTCTCACACACCAGCCTCACCCCGGATTTGATCTACAGGGTGACCCAAATTACATGAGCCGGAAGCTTGGCTCACTGGTGCCTAGTAGAAGTGACAAGCATTCATTACTCAGGAATACTGCGAGACAGGGCTTCCTGGGTGGCGCTAGCGGTAAAGAATTTGCCTGCCAATGCAGAAGACGTAAGAACGTAGGTCCGATCCCTGGGTTGGGAAGATCCCCTTGGAGAAGGAAATGGCAACTCACCTGAAGAATCCCCATGGACAGAGGAGCCTGGGGTCTCAGGGTGGGACACCGCTGAAGGGACTTAGCAGCAGCAGCTGTGAGACTATTGAATTTCTTTGTATTAAAATAAAAATGCTTAAGTGAGATGTGTTCTTTTAAATAGAGTCTGAATGTTCTCAATTGTCTGCATTGCAGAGCTTCTCACTACCCAGTGGTCCATTCACCCTGATGCACAGGTGAGACGGTGCCTGTGACAACGGCAGTGGTCGGCTGCAAACCAGCTCCCGGGTGGGGCTGAACTCTCTAGAACCAGGTGGGTAATTCCTCCCACCTTCCTCCAGACACAGAAGTGTGATGAGGAAGGGCTATGGAAGCAGAAAGTGTGGACGTGTGATGGTTGTCTGGGGGGTTTGCACAGCAAACCTGGGAAGGCTGCAGAAAGTTGGGGGTAAGGGGAGGTTGCCTGGTGGGACCCAGGGCAGAAAGTGTGGGGGCAGGGAAAGTGTCCCTGGTGGCTTGGGCGCTGCTGTTAGGCCCTTGTGTCATGGAGAGCAGCCTGTGTCCCTGGCTGCGAGCTCCTCTGTGAGTCCAAGACTTAAACCAGAGGAGAGGGAGCTCGGTGGTCAAGACCAGCAGGTGACCAGGCAGAGCCCTGCGCCCCATGCCCCGGGTCCTGACGTCCTTGCCCGTCAGGACATGTCTCCTCCACCTCCAGAGCCCAGCCACCACTAGCCCCCCTCCCCTTGTCAATAGCTCATGCTTTATAGCATCACATGATTAAAAGAGGAGATCTGGGCAGGACATGAGCCCTCTGTGTGGTCTCATAAAATATTAATGGATTCAGAAAGAAATGCAAAATCAAAATACTCGTGCAAGCTTGGGCCTGGCTGAGCTGGTGTTTGCTGTGGGATCCAATTTCAGGCTTCATTGTGGGCGGTCCCGAGTGCTGGGCGGAGGGCCCAATGCTGGCCTGGCCCGTGACTCGGCCGAGGACCGCCCTGCGGAGGACGTAGCCCAGTCCTCTCAGAATCAGAGAAGACGCCTGCCCAGTTGGTCCTTTCCTTTCCTCCCCACCAGGACCCAGCGGGTGTGGGTCTGGAGACCCTGGGATCTGGCAGCTTGCTGCAGCCCCCGATCCATCATCTCAGGGACCCCCACCCCAACCCCTGGGCACCCAGGGTCCAGCTTCCTTCAGAGCAGACGAGCTTGGCCACTTTCCTCTGTTTTTTTCTGCCGTGATAGGTCCCATGCCCACGAGGTGTCAGGACAGGAGAATTCTCAGGTGCAAGAGAACGCTCCTGCCATCTCGACCCCAAATCTCCCTTATTCCAAGTTCCCTCTTCCCTTTTGTCTGTGAAGCAGCATGTGGGGGACGCATTGCCTCTCCTTCTTGGATTCCAGGGCCATGTTCTCTCCAACTCTCCTTTTAAATAGGCGACGTTTTAACACAGAGCAGATTTTGGACACTCAGTAGACACTTAAAACCTGTTTAAAGGGCCCCAAAGGGACTTTCCTTAAAGTTCTTGAAATAGCAGTGCCTATTTGAGGGCAATTAGGAGAAACTCACTGAACCTAAAGAGAAGTTAACCTTGGCTGTGGAGATGTGTCCATTTAGACCTGGGCCGCAGCAGTGGAAGAGCCTGTTGATACTTGAAGTGGAACGTCTGTGGGCCCAGCGGCTGTCCAAAGCGGTTACTGAACCTCCCACGTGAGGGCAAATTGTGGGCTCGAGGTCTCTCTTATGTTCTGGAGCCAAGCCAGGCTCCACTGACACTCTGCAGGCCTCGTGGCCGGGTGAGATGGACGACTAACCACTTCATCAATCACTGCCCCGGCCAAAGTGCTGCCTGGTGATTGGTGGGAAATTCAACCATCCATCTTAGCCCATCACCTGCTCTCTGTGCTGTCCAGGTAGCTCTGCTGCTCCCTCCTGCTGTTCAGTGTGTCCGTCCAGGCAGCCGAGCAGCTGGCTGCGAGCAGGGTCGGCAGGGACTCACCCCGGGCCCTGGTGCTGTCGAGCAGGCCCTGCAGGACAGGTTCCCTGCCAGGGGCTGGCGCTTCGGTGTCATAGAAATGCAGCAAAGCTCTGGGCAAGGTGGGGCATGTGCCGTTGCCCCAAACGGAACCTTTAACCATCAGAAGGCGATTTGCTTACCCAACAGTAAAGTCGTCGCTTTTGAAGGAAATCATAAATTCCACAATTTAAACAGGGTTTGGCAAGGGGACAGGGAGCTGGGCTGAGTCAGAGATAAAGGAAAAACAAAAGCGGCTGTCTTTATTGTCTGCTTTGGGGTCCAGGAACTGTAGCATAACCTGCAAGATGATGATGTAATTATAACCTTGACTTTCACATGAAAATCTGCAGTGTCTGTGTGCCCTGAGGGCTGACCTCTGACACAGAGAGGTCAGAGGGCAGAGCTGGTGGAGCTGGGAGATGTGTGTGTCAGGGCTTGGCTGATGTGACCTTGAGCTAGTATAACCCAGGCTCCCAAGATGCCGGTTCAGAGGTGGGCATATGGGCACTGGGATGGTGGGGTGCCCCTTGGGGGCACTCCCTCCAGACGGTGGGCTCAGCCCCCAGTCTGGACCACCAGAGACCTTGTGTTTGGGTGGCCCGAGGGTGCAGGGGGAGAGCCTTGTGTCCTGTGGGAGTCCAGCTGGGACAGTAGGCCTCCCGCAGGCTGGTGCTCCTGGGCCTTGGGCACGGCGTCGGGTTTGCCAGGTGAAGGGAGAGGCTGGAGTCCCTGGTTGGAAGGTGGTGGGAGGGCTGAAATCAGCCCAGGTCCTAGAGAGCAGGGCGCTGGGCTCGGGGCGAGGGCGAGTTCCAGGGAGAGAGTGGGCGTCACAGAGGGTTTTAGCAGAAGCGAGCCAGTGTGAGGTTCATCCTTCATGGATGATGGGAGTGTGGCGGGGATGGCCTGGGAGAAAGCAGGACGTGGGGAGGGGACATACAGGCAAAGGGGACATACAGGCAGCGGCGGGGTTCCCGGGGGCCCTGGGCCTCCCATGGACCAGACTGTCTTAAATGCTGAGTTCACATGGGCCTCATTTTTAACAATACTGGGGATGGGTGCTGTTGTTGTCTTGCTTCTCAGACAAGAAAACAGGAACAAACTTGGTTCACAACCCGCCAGAGCCCTGACGTCACCCATGTCAGAGGCGGCTCCAGGGGCCCGGCTCTCAGGATGGGCCGACAGGGTGGCGGCACTGGGGTGAGGGTGGACGGGGCAGAGGCCGAGGCACCGCAGCTGCAGCCCCGCTGGCTGGAGCCACTCCTTGCAGAGGGTGGGGCCTCTCTTTCCTCATTAACATGGAGAGCCCTCTGGGCTCCACCACCCAGGGGACTTACCCACCAGCAAAGCAGAGCCAGCGCCTTGGCCCACGGGCTGTCCCGCCCCAGGGAGCTCATGCGGGTCCACCCTTGCTTCACTTGCTTCACTCACACCCGCCACGTGCGGTCACCTAGGTTGCTCAGGGTGAGTCCGCCTCTGGCCGAGGTGACCACGATGGATCGAGCTCATAAGGGAAGAGAAGGGGAGAGGGGAAACTGAGGCCAAGGGCTGGGATTTGAGTGACGGGGCAATGAAGGAGGAGCTGGGCTTCAGCCCCCCGGGCTCCTCACCTGCCGGGTAGGAGACATTCTGTCCCCGGATGAATGGGCAGCTGAAGCCGCACTTCCCTGCCCATTGAGCTGACCTTCAGGGCCCCATCCTGGGATAAGAGGGGGTGTTGGAGAGCTGCGATGGAGCAGGTTGGAGGTACTACTGTATTAGCTGTGATAAAGCTCACATCTGGCTTCTGGGCAGGTGTTTGAAGTGACAACACGGGTGCTGACCTCTTCTCTATGGGGACGTCTGTGTGTGAGGGCTGACTGGGTGCTGGTGTGGTTTGTCGGCAGGCCTGAGGCTCCGGAAGCGTGGGGACACCTATCTGCGAGGGCTGTGTGTGGGCTCCAAGGTCATCTGCATCTCGGTTTCCCTGTGAGTGGCCCATGTTCCCGTCAGCTGCCACGGGGACGTTTGCTGGTTGAGTTGGAGGTGGCGTCCACAAGCGTCCGCTGAAGGGGTGATGGAGGCTGAACCACACTATGTGACTGTATAGAAACGTAAAGGGAAGTACTCATTATTTTACCAACATTTATTTACGAGCATTCCCATTCACCTTTTATGAAGTGGCTAATGCTCATTTTTATACAACAATAAAATGTACAAAGCCTTTATCCTCTGTCTTACAATCTGATAAGACCAGGGTCTCACCCCTCAGGACATTCTGGGAGGTGGCCTGAACTTGTGATGGCAGGTTATGGAGCTGTGGACATTCTCCCCTGACCCAAACGGAGAATGAAACAGTACTTCCGAGGACCCAGGGCTCACTTAAGGACATGCGTATTTAATGAAATAGTGGTATTTCAGTAATGACATTTGTGTTATTACCGATTTCGGGGAGAGAGTTAAGAGAGCAACTCTCCTGTTCCCTGGACAAAACACCCACTTGCAGACTTTCTGGGAAGAGGGTTCCTGAGCCCCCTCAACCCCTCCTGGGGTCCTGGGTGGGTGTCAACTTCTCCCACTGCACTGCTGTGCTCCTGGGAGGGATCAGGGTTCATGTAACTGACCACTAAAAAGGTAATTCTGTTTGATTGTGGTTGGAAATGTTAAATTTGAGCTGCTAGAAACTATTGCATTTCAACAGAGCAACAACACATTTTGGTCAATTAAATCTGAATAAAATAATGGGGTGATTTGTAAAAATCTGCTAGGAAATAGGGACCTCAGTTGTCTACAGTATAGGAAGAAGGAGTTGGATGTTAGGTCAACTGGTAAGTTCCTTTAAACCAAAATATTGTATTTTACTCTGTTCTGTTTTGTTCTTTTCATGGCCCAATGCTGAAACCAGAACTACTTTCATTACCTGCAGCTCTGACTCACTGACATGTTTAATGCTCTAGCATTATACCAGAAATAATCGAATGGTTTCACCGGGAACTGATTCAATTCACATCAGTCTTAAGAGAATAAATTTCCAGGTGTTTACTGGTTAATGATCGGTTAGTAACTACTCAGTGGGTTCAGAGTGGTCAACTCGCTTGTGCGTGGGTATGTGACCATATTGATATTTAGGGAAGAATTAGGATGAATGATATTTCCAGGGAAGGTCATTTTTTCCCACATTGATTTTAGTCCAGCATATGCAATAGTTTCCTTTATGGTGATGATTAATAACACACGTTTGTTTAAAGTGCTGCTGGGCTTTAATATTCATTGTCGGCTATGACCCTCGCAGCCCTTTGGGGTCGGTCAGTGTGAGGACCTGGATGTCCTCTCGTAGATGGGTGGCCCCGATGGCCCAGAGAACCAAGTACAGGCCTGGGCCAAGCTTCAGGCCTCCTGCTTCTTGATCTGATGGGCTCCTTTTCGAGCCAGCAAATACCTGCCCTTCTCAATGTTTCTGCTTTACTGGAAGATGCGGAATTTAGACGTCCAGGTATCATGTGGTGACCGCAGGGCTGGTGACTGAACCAGCTCATGTCCCACCAAACACTGCGGCGTTCGTGAAGCCTCCTGAAGCCTCCTTTATTTTCTTTTTAATTACTATGGAAATGGATGTGCCATGATAAGGAAAAAATAGCAAACGCCCTTTCCCAGCCTCTTTTGCACAAACTTTTGTATATACGGGGAAAAATACTAGGTGGAAGACTGCCCTCTCACTGGTTTCCAGCACACCAGGGCTCAGGGGCTCTTGTTTGACACCGTCAGAGTGCCCTGACTGTGAAGTCCAGGCACCTTGAGAACTCCCGATG
>SJYC01042959.1:0-52220 GCA_006408675.1 Madoqua kirkii
ATGGAAACATAGACAACCGAATCTCTTTGCTGTACCCCTGAAACTCACACAGCGCTCTAGATCAACTGTGGTCCAGTATAAAATTAAAACACAGGGAAGAGAAGGGTCTGTGCCAGAGCTGAGCTTCTCTTCCTCTCTCTGGTTAAAGGTCGGCTTCGGTCTATGTTGCTGTTTGTGAAGTCCTGCTCCACGAGAGGCAGGCTTTTGTTCAGGTCTTTCTCTTAAGCCCTGCGGCTGCTGGACTCGGGCTGGAGAGGCTGGGATGCAGCCCTGCATGACCCCACCCCAGCCCGCAGGAACGTGTGCCCGAGATGGAAGCTGGGTATCTCCCCCCTGTCCTCCCCACTCTGCTCCCCGATGCCTCCTGAGATGGGTCCCCCAGGAGTCGAGGCCTCAGGGCAGGAGTCCACCTGTCTTCCCCATCCTTGGCCAATACTCACATGAGGTTCTGGGCCTTTGAGCTTTCCTGTTGGAGAGGATGTAGACATCATTTCCTAAGAGTCACTGCAAAGCATATAATGACCAAACGGCCATACCTACTGAAAGCCCACTGTGCCCTGGGCTGGTACAGTGAGCCAGGTGCCAGTCCTGCCCTAGGAGGGCAGTGCCTGCAGTTCAGGAACTGACATAATCCAGGGGAAAAGCCAGTCACAGGAAATGGACAGGGAGTTGGGCTGCTCCAGAGGTGGGGGGCTAAAACCTCGAGGGCTGGGGAGGCTCGTCGCTGCCATGGAACGGCACTGAGCCCCAGGGTGGAGCTGAGGTCAGGGCTGGGAGAGGTGGGCACCGGCCTGGGCGCTGCGCTCCCCCTACAGGGACCCACCCGGCCTGCTGGGCTGGGCCGCATCATCCACTCCCACAGGGGCCCGTGGAGAAGGCTCTTGGGGGCGGCCGGATGTGGCGGCCAGTGGAGCCTGTGCTGGGGGAGGAGGTTGTGGCATGGTGTCCTCGGGAGAGGCAGGAGGACATGGGACCGGGGACTCGAGGAAGAGGCGCAGGAACACCGCAGACAGGGAGGACGTGGACTGGGACAAAGGAAGGCGGGGTTTCGTGACAAACCACGTCCTCGGGAGGGCATCCGGCCTGCGGCCAAGCCCTTCCAGGGCTGAGGGCCAGTACCTGGACACGGGGGTCTCTGGAGGTGCCATCGTGGAGTCTCTCGCCCCTTTATGTGACCCTGATGCCTTGGAACACAGGTGGGGCCCATGTGCCACTTCGAGTGGGACCTCGAGGCCAAGTATGCTGCTGGATGCCTAATGGACAGGGTCCCCAGGGCGGCTCCACAGTCAGGGCCCCTGACCCAGTGCTGCTCACCCACCCCCAGCCTGCTGGCACTCCCCATGGGGCTCAGAGCTAGGTCAACCTGTGTGCACACAGATGTATGTCAGCACCCACTGGAAAGCCTCGCCCATGTGAGGGGTCATAAGCGGTCCGTGGACAGAAGGACCAGTCTGTCCTGGCCACCCCGGAGCCCGTGTGATGGCACCAGGAGGGCCCAAAGGTGCCCTTGCTCTGCCCCTAAGGAGCCTCTGGGGAAGCCTACCTTCTGAGCTTGGATACTTCCCTGCACTCACTCAAGAGACCTTTCATGCTGCAGACCACACCGTCAGTGCGTGCATTCAGAAAACGGGCTGAGTGAAGGAGTGAACACGCATTTATATGGAATGGCATTTCCAATATAATAAGATGGGAAAGCCACCCACAGACCACACCCATTTTTATATTATTTTTAAATCACTGTTTTTCCCCCCAAACTAAACCTTGATTTTGAGGAAACACGAAATTCTACAAGAGTAAACACAGAAGGTGAGTTTGATAAACTCTTACATAGCATTTCTAACTGAAATATTTAAAAGAAGGCATCTTTTACTGTTGGGAGCTTGCACTTAAGAGGAAATATAAAAAAGCATGTGGAGTAAGGTCTGCTTGTGGCCTGGGCTGGTTCAAGTGCAAGGTTTGGTTTGCTTCTTCCAAGGGCTTTAGTTTCTGTGATTAAAATGGGAAATAATTGCTAAGGGTGAAATTAATTTTCCTGAGTGGAAATTCTTGCACAAACTGATCAGGATGTTTGATGAATAAGAAATTTTATTATTCTGTAAAATCAGGTATTATAGAAGGTGGAAGAGAATGTTCCTATAAGTTTATTATTATTATTAGTTTTCCCATGTTACAGACCAGGAAACTTAGTCTGAGAAACTTTACTGTAACAAGATGATAATCACATGTAAATTTATTATTAACATATTATGAGGGTTATGAATTTCAATTGATCATGGTTAATTAAAACTTTCATGGCAATCAGAGTTTCCTGATTTGGAAGCAATTTCTTCCTAGTTGCACAAAATGGAATTAAGAATGAAGAAGCCATTTTTAAAATATCATTCAGAGATTTCTGGATTTTTTAATTCATTAAGGAAATTAGTCACTTTGAAATCATGATTTTCATGTTGATTTGACTTTTCCCCGAAAGAACACGTAAGGACTTTATGATTTTTCTGTTATTTGTTTTATATGAGTGTGTGATTAGAATGCTTATAATGGCAAGTCATAGAAAAACCCAGCTCTACTTGGTTCGGACAGTGCAAGGATGTTCTTGGCTCCTGGGACGTGACGAGTGTGGTGGGGACTCAGGCCAAGCGCTGCTTTCTTATGGCTCCAACACCTTTCCTTGGACCTCGCCTTGTTCAGCCTTAACCACCTGATACCTCTTCCCCAGGCTGGTCTCCAGAGCCACCATCCATCCCTGGCCCCTCACTGAGGCAGAGGGGCTGGGATGACCCAGGTAAGGGCCGGCTCTGAGAATGGGATGAAGCTGATCCCCTGATCTCAGAACGGCCTCGACAGAAGCCCCATTCCCCCTGCCCCTCCACGTCCCGACTAGAGCATTCACGTGGGGAAGACCTGTGCTCTGGTGTGTGAGTGCAAAGACCCCAGATGAGCATGGCACCTGTAAGTCAGCTCACTATCCCTACCTTTCTCTTCTCTTAAAAACAGCCATGATCAGGCCTGTCGGGCATGACGTCCTCTTCACACCGCTGGTGCTCTTTCTGGCTGCGTAGACAAGCTCTTAGGTGGTTGGGTGAATTCCAGTTTAGAAGAGGCATTCTCTCTTCCCAGAAGATCACAATCCCACCATCCATTTACTAATGGTCTTTAAATTGACAAAGCTACGAGAAACTTTGTTCTCCTTTGTCATTGCAGTTAAAAACTGCTTGTATTCATTTTGTGTGCATTCATTTAGTCATTGATCCAACTAATTAGACGCCAGCTCTGTGCCATGGATTGTGCTGGCCTGGAGAATTCAGTAAGGTAGAGACAGTTTCTGCCTTCACCCCCGGATGGGTGTGTACTCGCATCATTGCCGCGTGGTAGGTAACCTGAGAAATGGAGTTACACAGACGTCCTGCACAGTGTCATGTGAAGTTGCTTTCCCGGGACAGGCAGCATCTTTGGGGAGAGCAGGGGGAGGCAGGTCCTCCAGGAGAGAAACACAGGGCAGTTATTCTGGGCTCATCACCCAGTCTGTGGATTTAAAAATCCTTCTGATTCTCTTGTTTTGCTCTCTACTTCCTGATGATTAAAACTCTCTCCAGATGTGGACTGAAAGAAGGCAAGGAGTTGAAATGCAGGGAACCGCTTTGACGCTGAGTTTAAATGCTGGCTGGATGCTTTCAGGAAATCCGTGGCCTGGGTTCCTCTGTGGTGTCTGTCCAGGGGCTCCACGCCTTGTCCTGACCTCGGTCTCTGCTGAGGCTGCCTGATGCCTGATAGATGGAGACCCAGCACCCCAGTTACTGGGCTGCTTCTGTCTCTGAGAGGAAGCCCATGAGTGGGAAGGGGTTTTGTCAGATGCAGGTTGGCTGTGCAGCATGGTCCTGGGGCCTCATGGTGAGATGACAGGAGAGAAGCTTATGGGTGCACGTGGGTTTTCTGTCCCGCCCGCATCCCAGCTTTAGCTGCCGCTCGGCGGCCACTCCCGGTAGAAGATGTCAAGGGAGGGTTTCCTCTGTGTCCCAATGGGTAGCAGGGCCTGGCCAGGGTCAGACCCCCAGCTCTGGATTCTTGGCACCCCTGGTTCTGGCAGCCAGCTCATAATAAGCCAGCAGCTTAGCAGCCTCTTTTTAAATTGGCTGGGAAGGCAGGCGAGCTTTACAACCCAAACAATCAATTTCAAGCTGCCGAACCCAATCAGACCGGATGGAGAGCGACCCTTTAAATTGAGTGTGAAATTGGGAGAGGGCTCCCCGTCCCCCACAGGGACGTTGCTTCCTCTCCTAAAGTGGGAGCCGTGATGGTGGCTGTGGTCCCACACAGGCCACGTGCCCCGACCCTGGCCTGGTCCTGCCATGGGTCCGGGGGGCTGGGCCCAGGCCATCTGGCTTCACAGGCAAGCCTGTGACATCCAGACAGGGCGCTTTATGCCCTTGTAAATGTACGCTGTGTCTCTCGCAGGGTCTGATTTTAATTTGGGTAATATTCCTGTTAATAATACATCTAATTACAGCATCCATTAAAAGTTAGTAACATTAATTTAACAGGGAGAAAATCTAATAGAGTTCTTGGAGTGATATTGGCATTTTTCCATTAAATTAATGTTACAAACTTTTAACAGGATGTCTTAAATGGGCATCGTTAGTGTTGGGAATATTGAACAAATTAAATTCAGGCCTGTAATATGAGGTGGGAGCCTATTTATGAATCCAGAAAAAGGTGTCTGTTGGGCTCTTTCATCCATTTAAAATATTCTATAGGAAGCGTGGGAGGCTGTGCAGGGCTTCTGGAAAATTCCTCCAGCGACGGGTGTGCCCTCTGCAGGGAGAAGGACCCCGCGGGCGTGCAGTGTCCCCTTCACATCCTGAAATTCCTCTTGGAAACCCTCTTTCCCCGGGTCCTGTGAGACAAGCAGGTCCCCGGTGTAAGTGAGGCCCACGCTGCAGCCGTGGTGGGTAACGCTGGCCTGGCTCAGCTTCTTGGTTGGGCTCCGGCCGGCCGTGTGGTCCGCCTGGCAGGGTAGATGCAGCGTGGCTGTCTCAAGGCCCAGCTGGATGGGGTTGCCTATGCCCTACATGCAGATGAAGATTTTGGAAAGGGCTGCAGGGGCAGCAGGAATGAGGGCCTCCCTTTCCTGAGAGGTCGGTGCTCTTGGTCGGAGCTGGGGCTCCAGATGCAATGCGGTCCTCGGGGAGAGGGATGGAGTCGGACGCTGCGCTGTGGGTCGGGGACTGCTGCCGCCTGACATTTACAAACCCAGAGATTTGTGACTGAGGTTCGGTTTCAGAGACTGTCCCATAAATGCACTCATCACATGCATGCTTAAGGGAGCTGGTCAGACAGACTTCTATAGAAGCTCAGTCAGAGGGAATGGTCGTGGAAACGAACCTCAGCCTTGGGATGGCGCGGCCGGGTGCCCCTCGTGCTGGTGTCCAGGGCCTCTCCATCTGCTTCCTGCGCACATCCCCTCGGCCCCCTCCCTCCCGGCTGTGGTTTAAGGACGAGTGTCTGGGGGCCTCGGGGCGAGGGGCGGGTGACTCTCATGCAGCAGGGATTGCTTGAGTTCGTCTCTGCCTGAATTCTTTTCTAAACTGATAGGCTCGCCTGTTTTCAGGAGCTTCGGTTTTATAATATAAACGTGCACATGCACTCGTACATGACATATATACAAGTAAGTATTCTGCGTGTATTCTAGTGACACGCTCCTGCACTGGGGAGCGTCTGTGTCTGCTCCTGTGTGTGAGTGGCAGTGAGCTCACAGGCTGAGATGTTTTGCTTTAGCAGTGTGGCAGCGTGCACTGACACCAGCCAAGTCCATGCCTGCCCCTGCCTGCTGTGTGGTCGCGGCTCCTCTCTTTCTCCGCGGTCTCAGCTTTGTTGCCTGTAACTTGGGGTAATAACAGCCACCTGTAGGGTTAGTGTAGGCAGTAGAAACAACAGCTAAGGCCCTAGCCCAGTTCTGGCACAGAGGACCTATGAAATAAGGAAGCTATCAGCTTATTTTTCAAGTATCGAATGAGAAGCAGAGAAATGAGTTGAATGCCTTCTTAAAATTTTTTTCTCAATCTAAGTTTGGTGAGACACTACCTATTACGGCAACAGAAAAGCTTTGTAGAGATGCCTTTGCTGTTCAGACCACAGCTGCTTCTGAGACTGAATGAACGTGAGACGTCCATACCTAGGGAAACGCTGGTTGGGGTTCTGCATGTGCTATGAACTGCTCTGCTGTCTCAGTGGGAAGTGAGTATCTTGGAAATGTGAAGCAATGATGTACAACGAGCATGTGAAGTCAGGAGCTCACAATGCCGTGGATGGAGAGGATGGCACCTGAAAAGCAAATACTGTCCTGTGTGAAGGGCAGATTTGGTGCTGTGAGCAGTACACACAAAAGGACTCTGGAACCCACAGTGAGCAATTTGGATTTTAAGGAAAGCTGTTTTTCCAACTAGTTTATGAAGTAAGACCATAGGCAGGACAAAATATGAAAAAAAAAAAAAAAAGAAATCACTTGAGCATCCATTTCTGAATGGGTTTCAGGAGAACAAACCATTTCTGTGCACATCCTTTGGACGGTTGGACTGAGTTCCTCTAGGGAAAAACCCTGGTCCAAGCTCATCCACCGCTGGTCAGTTCCTTCTAGGTCCTAAGATGTTTATGAGTTTGATCTGCATTAATAACTTTGTCCAGAAAGAGTAGGACTGGGTTACCTTTTCCAGATCTCAAAAACACCCCTTCCGGATGGGGGAGCTGTTGGAATCAGAGGGAAGGAACGAGAATGCTTTCTGCCTGTTTCCTGATCTTCACCTCCTCTTTACATCAAACTGCCCGAAGTTTGATTTAATACCTATAAATCTTCTCTTATGAAGCGAGAGTATAAAAGCTCTGCTTAAACAAACTACCTCTTCCCAGGCTGAACAAAGGAAGTCTCTAATGCAAATTAGATTAGCTCTAGTTTTAAAAAATGCCAGGAACTCTATCTGGAGTCAGCTTTCAGCCTCCTTCCCTGGGAGACTCTGCTTCTTCCTTACGTAACTCATTAACAAGGAAAACTCACTCCTAAGCGCCTAACAATTTAAAATTTAGAGAGCAAACAGGTAAATAAAAAGCATAAGTTCATTCTGTCAAATGCACTTTAATTTCCCCCTTTTTGTTGTACTAAGATATTTAGAGATAAGTTTCTAGCTCCCTAAGAGGTAAAATCTAATTGTATCGACCACATATGAGTGCCTGGGATGTGGGCTCATCTTTCATAACCTCAGAATTGTGTTGGTTCTCCAGTCAGAAGGACATAGTGCTTGTCCTGGTGCCAAAGCTGACAGAGGTTGTGTCCCAGAGGAGAGGGGTCACTGGGTGACTTAAGCCTTGAACTGTCATCTGCAAAATGTCACTAACTTATAATCCCACAGGGACACTTCTGTCATCTGCAAAAGTGTCACTAACTTATATTTCCACAGGGACACTTCTGTCTGCTGTGTTTCCCAAAAGCTGCCTCTCCTCTGCAAGTCGGGTGTCTTGAGACTGGTCTGAGATGCACCTTAGACACACGGACAGATTCAGGCCACCTTCAAGCCTCCTTGACAGTTCAGGGGGATAAAGGAGCTTGGAATCTCTGGGAAAGAGGGAGGAAGTGATAGGGTGAGACCTGGAGACCCTTCGCAGGTTAAACTCTGACAGGGATGCGCTGATGGAGGTGGGACCCTGAATCATGAGAAGTGACTTTAGAGCACGTGAGTGAGCACCTCACATTTCCAGGTGGCTTACCAAGTCTATTTCAGCTTTCAACCACTGTCTGACTTAGGGAGTCGTGAGGGTGTGTGTCAACATGTGCATGTCCATAACTGTGTCTACAGGTGTCCATGTGTGTCCACACATGTCCACATGTGTGAGTGTCTGCATGTATGTACACACGGCTCCATGCATGTTCATCTGCTTGTATGCCATTGTGTGTGTGATTATCCATACATGTGTGTCCATGTACGTCTACGTGTGCCCATGTGTGTGTCTATATGTATGTGTCTGCCTGTGGGTGTCCATGTGTGTGTGTCCATGTGTATCCACGTGTGTCCATTGTGTCTATATGTGTGTGTCCACCTGTGTGTGTCCGCATGTGTGTGTCCACCCGTGTGTGTCTGCGTGTGTGTCCACTGTCTGTGGATGGACGGGGATCCAGCATGAGGGCACACAGGGAGGTGGGAGAGACTGCTTGGTCACTGGGCACAGCCCCTGGCTTTCCCCTGAGGTTCAGACCAGAGTCCAACCTCATTAATGTGAGAGATGTGGGTCTGTGAAGAGCAAACAAAAGGTGCAGAGAAAACTAGCTCATCGGGGCGGGGTTCACCGTTGCCGGAAGTGAATCACACTGTTGGGCGTGGAATGCCAGCCGCTGGCTCAGGGAGCAGCAGCCACAGAACCGTCCAGGCACAGTTTTCACTGTGTTTTCAGTCGGTCTGGGCGCTGCTTTTGCTTCTCTTCCTGCTCATCTTGGAAAATCTCATTACACTGTTAAATGTTCTTTTAATGGTACATCTCCCTGTTTTATTTGGCGGAGGCAGTAGGTTGGATGAATCCTGAGTCTGAGGTGGGTGCCCATGGGGGTCCAGACCCTGTCCCTGGCTGCATGCATGGCCTCCCCGTGTCTGGACCCGAGCATCGGGGCACCGTTTGCTTGGCCACAGCACTTCCTGGCTTCCTCACTTCTATGCGCTTCTCTGGGAAGATGGTGGGGGCAGTCATGCGGTTTCGTCGGAGCTCAATCCAGTTTGGTGTTTGGCTTTAGGAAGTGGTGGGAAGAGGTCCTCAGAGCTAAATCGTGCTCTTTTGTGAAAGGAAACCTGACCACAAGTGACTGTGGCCACTCAAGGCCCTGGTGGTCTGATAGTCCAGGGGCTGCTTCAGGAGGAACCTGGTGTGAAACCTGCGTTGGCGTGGTCCATGAGGAACCAACCAGCCTCGCTGAGGAACTAGCGGAGGTCCCGGTGGAAGCAGAGGCGACCGAGGAACTAGCTGGTCTGAGGTCCTGGTGGAAACAGAGGAGATAACCAGGGATGTGTTCTGTGGCTCCTCTGTGCAGAAGACACAAAGTATTACATATTAGCCTTTTTAAGTTAAATTCCATGAAAGCAGTGTGTTTAGAATTTTCCATTCTGGCCTAACTTTAACTTTTAAAACTAATATGTAGACAGTAATGAATGCTTGCATATCTATTTACACTTTTGAAATATTGGCATTGGCTATCAATACCTGGCTTTTCACATTTTCTCCTGGTTAATATGGTAAATAAAAGATGGTACTTGTTACAGCTAGGACCACTAGGAGAATGTTATGAGGAATCAGATATATCTGCAGCAAGTTGGTTGTGGTCAAATGTATTTTAAATTGACTTTTGTGTGTATCTTAACATTCAGCATGACACGCTGTGTGCTATAAATAAAAGATCGTGGAAAGAATTATATCCCTTATCTAAACGACGACACAGAAAAGAAGAGTAGCCAACCTCATAATTGAATATCCTTTAGGATGTAATGGTATGTTTTGTTTAACTGGTCGGATTCAGGCAATCAGTATAACATAAAACATAAATTAGCATGATGCTAAGATGAATACAAATATTTGTGCATCTTATTGTGTAATCAGGTGCAGGCAGAGCTAGAGTGCTGCTCTGCAAGGCCTGCTTTTAATTAAAAGCGCCCCAAATAGAACCATCATGCTTAACATCAGAGAAAAAAATCTCAATACAATCTGCCAAGCAGCCCCCGTATAACAAAACGTTTGATTTTCCTGTGGGATGGTCACACTATGGATCTGGGTAATATGACTTATTGATTATTGCTCTAAGTGCTCTCAGTGCTATTGATAGGTTGAAGATGCACGAAATCCCGCACACCGTCCAATCTCCTCCAAGGCGGGGAAAGTGCGCATCTGGTTTCTCTCAGCTCTGAAATGCTCATTAGTGACGGTCTACAGCGAGTAAATCCTGCTCTTTTAGGAAGTGAGCTAATTAGGAGTTGGTTTTACACTTCTCGGGGTTTCATTTACAATCTGCCAAGCAGCCCCCGTATAACAAAACGTTTGATTTTCCTGTGGGATGGTCACACTATGGATCTGGGTAATATGACTTATTGATTATTGCTCTAAGTGCTCTCAGTGCTATTGATAGGTTGAAGATGCACGAAATCCCGCACACCGTCCAATCTCCTCCAAGGCGGGGAAAGTGCGCATCTGGTTTCTCTCAGCTCTGAAATGCTCATTAGTGACGGTCTACAGCGAGTAAATCCTGCTCTTTTAGGAAGTGAGCTAATTAGGAGTTGGTTTTACACTTCTCAGGGTTTCATTACAATCTTTACACTTCTGCGATGGTGCTTAGGAATTGCTTCTTCCTCGACCTCTGCAGTCGTGGGAGAGCTGTCCTCTGAGCAGTGATATTTGCAAGGTCGCTGGGGCTCGCTGGGGCTCGCTGGGGCTGGGGCGATGGATACTGTGGTCCAGGAGCTCAGTAACTAATCACAGTTAACACAAGATACACTTCCTGCTTGCAAAGGTCAGTGGGGAGGATCACAAGGCAACGTGTAGACAGAAAACCACGACCTTTCAGGACCAGGTCCCTCGGTGGACAGCCCCAGCTCTGCTATGGATTACAGGAGGGGTCATTACAAGGAAATATTTTGGGATCCTGTAGGTATAGTTGTTTCTGTATGAACTGAAATTTGCTTTACATAAACACTTGGAGAAAACAGCTGGGTGAGATGAAGTCAACACATCTTCGTCGCTGGAGTCCGGCTGCTTTCATTTCATCTTTTTTTCCGCGATGTGAGCCAGCACCACCTCCTCTTTCCTCTCTTGTTTTTCCCCCTTGCTTCAATCCCACGATGCCTGGGTCCTGCTCTTCAAATGAATCCCATGCACTTATCCTTCCCGATCTAAAGTTCTTTCTTCCATAAGGACTGACCCGTAGTCTCAGAATTTCTAGAGTAGAGAACATGCAAATTGCTGTATTTTGTGTTTTACAATTGTTAGGTTGGGATTCTCAAATAGACTGGGAATTCTTTGCATCCAGGAAACATTTAATACAATTCTTTTATGTTCCCACCTACCCTAGAGAATTCAAAGGGTGTAGTGGACTGTCCTCAAACACTTGTTAAATGACTGGTAACATGATTGCTTTCTGGAATCCAATATTGAATTAAAAACTTTATGAAGGTCAACAGTGATGGCAGACGTCACAATTATGTGAGACCAAGCTGTGCAAAGATGCCTGTGATGCTGTGTACCTGTGTGTATGTAAAACATGCCTCTTCTGTCAAAACATACCAATTGTAGCAACTGATTAAGGTAATTAAAAGCAAAACGATAATATTCAGTGACACCAGTGTCATGAGAACGTGGTCTGTTCATGTTCATACATGTAAGACTGTGCGAGATGAAACTGGAACAAGCAAATTCAAGAACAGACTTTCCAAGTTTCTTAGGGCAGTGGGAGCACTAAAGAAGTGCTCGGTGGTGAGGGCGAGAGGATGAGAACCAGCCAGGGCCAGGAGAGTTGGGGGACGCAGAGGGACCTTCAAAAGAGGAAGCCGGAACAGAATCTCCACCCAAAGAAAGTCATTTCCATTAAGAAGTAAACTTTGTTTCCAATATGAAATTTATTAGCCAGAATCAGAAAAAGAGAGCAGGGTCCCCAGAGAGCATTTCCTGCCACTAGGAAGACCCAAAAGAAGCAGAAACTTCCTGACCTTACATGGACTGCAGTGAGAATCATGACCATTCCTCTGTTTGAGTCTCCCCTGGAATCTGAGGCTCTATTTGGCTTCAAGTGCTGGGTCATGTAAGACAGTAAGAATGTCTCGAGGGTGTGAAAGAGAGCGTGCTGAGGAGAGAGAGATCACCATGGGGCTACTCTGCAAGGAGTGGAGTTTGTCACCTTGCTCTGCCCAGCTCGCCAGCCAAAGGAAGCAAGAGTAGCTAACATGATTGTTAAAGAGGGACGTGTGAGCAGTGGTGGCACAGAGAGCATTCAGGATCATTCCTGCCTGTAAACATGGCTGTGTGCACATGTGTGCGCAAGTGTGTGCACATGTGTGCACAGCTGTATTTACATGCACATGTGCATGGTGCCGCTTGTGCCAGTGTGCACATGGCTATGTGCACATGTGAGTGCAAGTGTGTGTACATGTGTGCATGGGTGTGTGCAAGTGTGTGCACAGCTGTGTTTACACACACATGTTCATGGTGGTGTGTGTGCCAGTGTGCACATGGCTGTGTGCATATGTGGGTGTATGTGTCTGCATGCACTCTGGTGTGTGTGCACACGTGCACACGGCAGTGTGTATATCTGTGTGCATGTTTGTGTACACATGTAGGTGTATGTGTGTACACATGTAGGTGTATGTGTGTACACGTGTGGCAGCATGTGTGTGTGTGCATGAGTGTGCATGTACCCTGACCTCACTCCAGGCCTTGGTAAAAAGCCTGGAAGGTTCTGTCTGGTGGGGTGGGCCTCACATGTGGAGGTGGCTGACTGACCCAGAGACAGAGCTTTAGTCGGAGTGTCCTGCTGTGAGCTCGCCTCAGCAGGATTTGAGTTGGGATTTTCTCTGTCTGCCAAGAGGGAGAAGGGCAGCCAACTCGCCACTTTGGGTGGGACCTGTGAGCCCCAGCCCCAGCAGAGCTGCGCTGCAGCCAAATGCTGCTTCTGCGGGCCGGCAAGCTCAGGCAGACCCGCAGCGCAAACGCGCCTCCTGTGGGCACCGACACTGGGGAGCAGACGGGGTCCTGAGGAGCTCAGGGCAGCCGCCCCATGGCCCAGTGGGGAAAGAAAGGAGCTGGGGGGCCAGTGCCCACGTCCACGAGGCACGTTACCCCGGGCCTGCTTGACAGGGCTCCTGTGGCTCCAGCCACCCAGATTGCGGCTCAGGGCGGCCAGGGAGATGGGACGTGGACTCTGGAGCCACCATGTGAGGGCTGTCGAGGGTGAGCCGAGGCATCAGCCGGGCTTCCTGCAGCCCCGCTGGTCGTCCTCTGCAGCCTGGCAGGCAGGTCTTGAAGGCAGGGCTCGCTTCTTCATTCCAGACACTTTAGAGAGTCTTGTGCCAGTGTGCACATGGCTATGTGCACATGTGAGTGCAAGTGTGTGTACATGTGTGCATGGGTGTGTGCAAGTGTGTGCACAGCTGTGTTTACACACACATGTTCATGGTGGTGTGTGTGCCAGTGTGCACATGGCTGTGTGCATATGTGGGTGTATGTGTCTGCATGCACTCTGGTGTGTGTGCACACGTGCACACGGCAGTGTGTATATCTGTGTGCATGTTTGTGTACACATGTAGGTGTATGTGTGTACACATGTAGGTGTATGTGTGTACACGTGTGGCAGCATGTGTGTGTGTGCATGAGTGTGCATGTACCCTGACCTCACTCCAGGCCTTGGTAAAAAGCCTGGAAGGTTCTGTCTGGTGGGGTGGGCCTCACATGTGGAGGTGGCTGACTGACCCAGAGACAGAGCTTTAGTCGGAGTGTCCTGCTGTGAGCTCGCCTCAGCAGGATTTGAGTTGGGATTTTCTCTGTCTGCCAAGAGGGAGAAGGGCAGCCAACTCGCCACTTTGGGTGGGACCTGTGAGCCCCAGCCCCAGCAGAGCTGCGCTGCAGCCAAATGCTGCTTCTGCGGGCCGGCAAGCTCAGGCAGACCCGCAGCGCAAACGCGCCTCCTGTGGGCACCGACACTGGGGAGCAGACGGGGTCCTGAGGAGCTCAGGGCAGCCGCCCCATGGCCCAGTGGGGAAAGAAAGGAGCTGGGGGGCCAGTGCCCACGTCCACGAGGCACGTTACCCCGGGCCTGCTTGACAGGGCTCCTGTGGCTCCAGCCACCCAGACTGCGGCTCGGGGCGGCCAGGGAGATGGGACGTGGACTCTGGAGCCACCATGTGAGGGCTGTCGAGGGTGAGCCGAGGCATCAGCCGGGCTTCCTGCAGCCCCGCTGGTCGTCCTCTGCAGCCTGGCAGGCAGGTCTTGAAGGCAGGGCTCGCTTCTTCATTCCAGACACTTTAGAGAGCCGGACATAGCTCTTCCTTCAATCCCTGAGCTTCTCACACACAGACTGGTCCTTCTCGGGATGGAGGCTCTGAACAGCCTTGTGGGAGTCCTCTGTCTTCATCTTTGTCATCATCACCATCATAGTCAATATTATCCTCTCAGACACCTTGGAATCAGACCATCTCAACACATGCCAGGAGATCAGCCATTCCCCTGGCCTTAACAGATGTGAGATTTATCAGCTGGAATCACGTGGGCTCATGTACAGCAGACCATGGCTGGAGGGAGCAGGGTCGTGTTCTGCACACCGGTGGTCATGAGAGTGAGCCTGGGATGGAGAGGCCGGCGCTGGGGTAGCCAAGTCTGCACGTCAGCCTGTGGGTTTGAGACAGGGGATGGCGTCTGGAATCAGACATCTTTGCATCTGTGGTGCTGTTTTCACTGAGGCTCACCTGGCAGGGGACTGATGAGATGCTGGATGTAGACAGTTTATTCATTACAGAGAGTCCAGCATCAGTGTCATGCATTCAGAGTGCGTCTGCACCAACACCCTGAGACAGCCCAGAGACGTTCCCCCGCAGCAGGTGAGGCTTGCTGGGTCAGCGTCCCGACCTGAGAATGCTATATTCAATGAGAGATTTCCCGAGGTTTTCAAGGAGGAAATTTTGACTCAGATCTCTCTTTCCACTTTTCCACTGTTCCAGGTGCACAACAACTATTCAGAAGGCTCCCTTAGTCTCTGCTTCAGTTTGTTTGAGCCTGTGAATCAAAAAGCAGAGACTCCAAAGGCAGTTCAGTGAAGCTGAATGAAGCTTCCCATGGGAGCTGGGATGTCGTTCTCCCAGTTGGATGTAGATCCGTGTGGAGTGTATCAGGAAAGCTCGCGAACATGAAACCACATGAGCCAGAACCACCGAGTGGCTCAGTCAAGCACACACACGTCAGGACCTCTGGGCTTCGTGAAGTGCTGCTGATGTGTCTGGGACACGAGCATGGGGCCTCGTGGTCCTCAAGGCATGAGGTCAGTGAAGACACCAGCCTCACCCTCCCACCTGTAAGACATGGGAAGGACCGTGACCTACCGTCAGATTCTCTCACGTAAGGACACTTTTCAGTGAGTAAGTTATCTGGACCCCTGTGGGCGCAGACCAAAGGAATTTTTCCACATCTTTTCACAGGTGACACCCTCACACGGGCCCATATTCATGGCATTTATAGCAATTAATATGACATTTTGCCTCAGAAGCTAACATTTTGTTTCCTTTTCAGTAGATTTTATAGTTTTTTCCTTACACAGAAAAAATTTCTTAAGTCTGAACTTCTAAACTTTGGGAACATTTTCTGTGGATTGTCTAGTAGCTATGACCTGTACCTGAGACTGAGTTCTGTTTTCTAATTCTATTTAAAATTGTTTTTAACATAATATTTAAAAAATACTTTAAGGTTTACAGTCTAGGACCGTGACCTACCGTCAGATTCTCTCACCGTAAGGACACTTTTCAGTGAGTAAGTTATCTGGACCCCTGTGGGCGCAGACCAAAGGAATTTTTCCACATCTTTTCATAGGTGACACCCTCACACGGGCCCATATTCATGGCATTTATAGCAATTAATATGACATTTTGCCTCAGAAGCTAACATTTTGTTTCCTTTTCAGTAGATTTTATAGTTTTTTCCTTACACAGAAAAAATTTCTTAAGTCTGAACTTCTAAACTTTGGGAACATTTTCTGTGGATTGTCTAGTAGCTATGACCTGTACCTGAGACTGAGTTCTGTTTTCTAATTCTATTTAAAATTGTTTTTAACATAATATTTAAAAAATACTTTAAGGTTTACAGTCGGAAAAGGAAATGGCACCCCACTCCAGCACTCTTGCCTGGAAAATCCCATGGACGGAGGAGCCTGGAAGGCTGCAGTCCATGGGGTCGCTAAGATTCGGACACAACTGAGTGACTTCATTTTCACTTTTCACTTTCATGCATTGGAGAAAGAAATGCCAACCCACTCCAGTGCTCTTGCCTGGAGAATCCCAGGGTCAGGGGAGCCTGATGGGCTGCTGTCTATGGGGTCACACAGAGCCAGACACGACTGAAGCGACTTGGCGGCGGCAGCAGCAGCAGCAGCAGCAGCAAGGTTTACAGTATTTTTAATTTTTTAATTTAGCAAAATACAAATGGGATAGAAAGATGGAGCAATTACTTTTAGCAAGATTGTTTTTAAAAAAATCAAAACCAAGCTCCAACCACAGAGGCTGCCCTGCATGTGTGAGAGTCTCTTGCGAGTCTTTGCAAACTCAACTCAGATCCCAGAGATCCAACCGAGTGCGTTCACAGCCGGGCTCAGTGCAGCTCAGGGCAAAAATACATTTTTTATCTGACAAGTCCATTGCATAAATAAGCAATTCAAACACAATTTAAATACTATTATGGGTGAAGCATAATTAATTTTAAAATCATATTTAAGCATTTTTAAGTCTGTGATCTCTTGGTTCATTTGCTGTAAAAGCAGCATCACTAAATCATTGGCTCTGCACTTTTGGAAGACTTTATCAGTATTTGTGTTGTTAATTCCCTTTCTCTTTTTGAGACCAGAAGATTCTCTGCATTCATTGTGATTACATCATAAACTGTCTGATCATTTCTGTTTGAAGAAGTGTCTTGTAGAAATGGTGAGACTGACCCACTTCTCAGTGGCTTCATCAAAGTCTGCAGCCTTAATTCCGACATATACCAGAAGTTCTATTTCTCTCTTTTTTCTTCTCTTGCCCTCTCCTCAAGGAACACCTCCTAATTTTGTTTTATGGCAGTTCCTTAAATATGGCATTCGGTATGATGTCTTCATATTTACACTTGGAAAAGGCTAATAATAAATTAAACATTTAAAACACTGCATGGGAAAATACATAGTACTACAATAATGAGTTATTGTTACTCTGTGTATTTTTGTGGTGTTTCTGTTTGGAAAAAAACAATGTTTCCCTGTGGAAAGTCTCAACTTCTGCAATGCAACCAGGGTAGGAAGAAATCGCCTCTGTGTTTAGCAAGCGATCTGATTATGCAATGTATTATTATGAAATGAGCTCCATTGGAAGATCGAAAATATTTATTGCTTTGGATTTTAGTTCCTACAATCATTATGAATGCCAGACATTCAATGTCCATTTTCTAGGCAAAAAACAGGTTTGGAGAGATTAAGTCACTTAACTAACAGCTGGCAACCAGCACCGGTGCTTATCATCACTAACTACTCAGGCATGCAAAGCTGGTTAAACAGGAGAGGGTGTTGTCTCTGTTAGAAATGACACAAAGTCTTTATGTCTTGGATGGTGACTACTTACAACACTGTTCTTCAGGGCCACTCTTTTCTTCTTTGTTCTCATCAGCTCTCTGAAACACCTGTCATATAGCCAGAGGACACCCTCCCTGGCCAGCAACCCTGGGAGGATGGACAGGCGCCCTGTTCACTTCATAGGACTCCAGCTCATCTCTACAGGGGTGCTGTACGTGGGACCGCCTGGCCCCCTCAGCTGCGTGGTCAGACAGAAATGGTCTGTAGGTCCCTCCCAAGCTATGGCTGTGGTGCTCAGCCCCTGGAAAGCCCTGCCAAGAGGCATCCTATCCCTGCTCCTTAGGAAGCTGATGACTGGATTGTAAAACTATTATGGGAATTCTGGTGCAGGTACAAACCTCAAGCCCCCGTCCTGTGCGGGTGGAGAGGCTTTTAGACAGGGAACTTACATACTGACACTTAGAAGTGCTCACTCAGTTGTGTCTGACTCTTTGAGACCACATGGACTGTAGTCTGCTAGGCTCCTCTATCCATGGGATTTTCCGGGCAAGAATACTGGAGTGGGTTGCCATTTCCTTCATCAGGGGATCTTCCCAACCCAGGGATTGAACCCACGTCTCCTACATGGTCAGACAGATTCTTTACCGCTAGTGCCAAAGCAGTCAGTTGCAAAAGGATCACAGGATTACTGAATAGAGCTCCTGGTGCTATTCAGTCGGACCTAGCTGGTTATCCATCCTGGGTGTAATAGTTTGTGTTGCATTTCTTAACTGAACACACTTTCGCTATTTCACAAGTCGTGGTGGAGCTAGCATTGAGAATTTACTAGAAGCCTGACCGTGTACTGTGTGTGTCATGTTGCCTGGTTTAACACGTGTCAGTTTCATAAGGCGTGATTAGTGTTTTCACTCACAGATAGGAAAATGACTTATAACGTGATTCAAGGGCCCTCATTTGCCATCCTCACCGGTGTAACTGGTCCTTATGGCTCCAGTGTGGCTGACCCCACTGCCTCAGCTCCAGGGAGGAACTCAGAATCCAGCCAAGACTGTAAAGCTTAACAGCAACTGGTTCAGAGGAGGCCACACGTGTAACTCAACCCAAAGGAGCATGTTAGCTCCAGCTTTGTCAAAACCCTTGAGAAACAGACACACTTCTCACTTAAGTTGTTAAGATGATACAAATGCAAGGAAGAAGGCAATGGCACCCCACTCCAGTACTCTTGCCTGGAAACTCTCTTGGATGGAGGAGCCTGGTAGGCTGCAGTCCATGGGGTCGCTAAGGGTCGGACATGACTGAGCGACTTCACTTTCACTTTTCACTTTCATGCATTGGAGAAGGAAATGGCAACCCACTCCAGTGTTCTTACCTGGAGAATCCCAGGGACAGGGGAGCCTGATGGGCTGCTGTCTCTGGGGTCGCACAGAGTTGGACATGACTGAAGTGACTTGGCAGCAGCAGCAGCAGGGGAAGGGTAGGCGCTGTCTTGGAGGAAGGCAGCATGGAAGAGGCTGGAACCAGGCACATGGAGGGATGAACTCCCTTGGACATGAGCCTTGGGCCAGCCATGCGTGGGCTTCAGTCTCCTGTGCGAACCCTTGGCTGCATCTTATTTCTTCCGTTATGAGTGGCAGGTCCAGCTCCCTGTGTCTTACTTCCATGACCTTGAAGTTCCCATTGCTGTCTGCTTTCCTGGGATCCCATCCACAGGAAATTGACAGATAGTCTGGACCATCCTTACAGCCTTTGGAGCTGGTCTGGCTCTGATTCAGTCAGCAAGTTCAACCCAAGTGGGTCCATTTTCTTATTTCACCTCCTGTGCTCCTGGGTTTATGCTGAAGCACATTTGGTGAGTATAACCAAAACTTTGCTTTTTCCAGTAGTCACAGACATGAGAGTTAGACCATAAAAAAGGCTGAGCACCAAAGAATTGATGTTTACCAACTGTGATACTGGAGAAGATTCCTTAGAGTCCCTTAGACTGCAAGAATATCCAACCAGTCCATCCTAAAGGAGATCAGTCCTGGGTGTTCACTGGAAGGACTGATGCTGAAGTTGAAACTCCAATCCTTTGGCCACCTGATGCAAAGAACTGACTTACTGGAAAGGACCCCAATCCTGGGAAAGATGGAGGGCAGGAGGAGAAGGGGGAGGCAGAAGATGAGATGGTTGGATGGCATTACCGACTCTATGGACATAAATTTGTGCAAACTTAGGGAGATAGTGAAGGACAGGGAAGCCTGGTGTGCTGTAGTCCTTGGGGTTGCAAAGAGTTGACTTAGTGACTGAACAACAAAGTTTGGTAAGAATGATTGTATGTAGTATCAAAGTCTGCTGTGGCTATTTATCACTTCCATTATAAATGAAAAACATTAGCATTTCCATTTACTAATCTTCATATGGTTTGGGACTTTGCACTTTTATTATCTGAAAGACAAATGCTTCTCTTAACTTCAGATGTCCACACGCATGGGGACTAGCCCCAGTGCAAGCCTCTAAAGTTTACATTCCTACAGGAAAGTCAACTTTCAGCAAAAATACTCGGTCTGCCTCCCTGTGCTTCCCCCATATACAGAACTTTGACTGCGGTAGAACATGGCTGATGAAAATTATGACTTAAATAATTTCTCATAACATGCCACAGCCACATAACTCTTTAGATTATCCTATTAATCTTTCCTCCTTAATGCTCCTTTTATTTGTTTATTTTCATGTTGGGTTGTTATTTTTATTACCTGACCACGCTGTGTGGCCTCTTGTATAAAGCAGTTGAAAGACTCTAATTTTAGAATGAAGGGCTAGGAGAACTGATTCTGTGTTCACTTACTTTTAAGTAAACCCTGATTATCTGGACTGACTACGCCACTAACATCCTTGTGAATGGAGCTCTTTTGTATAAGTTTTATGATACCTCCTGCCAAGCAAGGTCATGCTTTAGTGTAACCTGACACTCCTGTGTCAGGCCCAAATTAAGAAATTCCTGAAAGCTAAGCAAGGAATCCATTTTCAGATGGGTTTTTGGGCATGAAGAAGGTACACACACATCACTAATGAATAGGAAGCGTGTGTTCAGATCTTGTTGCAAATTTACCATGATGTCTCCATAAATGCTTATGACAATGAAATAAGTAAATTTAATAAATAAGTAAATGAGTAAATCCCATGGACAGAAGAGTCTGGTGGGCTCCAGTCCATGGGGCTACAAGAGTCAGACATGACTTAGCAACTAAACCACCATGACCCAGAGTATTTATAAGTACAGTGACTCTCTGAGCATTCATATTCAGTGACTGTTACAAGACAGATGTTGCCCCAAAGCACCTTCACTCTGAAGAATGGGGGTGTGTTCACTGTAAAGTCTTTCCATGTCTCTCATGAGATTCTTGTAGGTTCTTTCTGAATCTTTCATTGCTAATTTGAGAACATTCATAAATGTTAGATTTTTTTCACTTTAGAGGAAAAATGGACTGTGTTGGCTTCTGTGTCTGATTGGAGCACAGGGATGTCATCGTTTGCTTCATTGCTGGCACGAGGGAGCCCCATGTCCTGCATCTGGGTGGGAGCCCCGTGGGGCCAGATTGCCCGCAGAAATACTGAAGATCCCTTCACGGCCACTAAAAAAGTCTCCCCACCATTCTCCTTGAGGAGCGAATGTGCATTTAACCTATGAAACAAAAAGATGACAGATTAGGCTAAGAGAAATTGCCCAAGAGGCTGACGAGCTTGGTCACCGAGAGCCCCTCACAGGTGCTCTCAGCATGAATATTTAATCTGTTTCAGTCACCCTCCTGTGAACATGCCTCTCCTCTCCTGGTATCAATTCAGAGTTATTGAAATGCATATCACTCTGATATTTGATCCCTGGCCTCTGGGGTCAATTGTTGGCTGATCAGGCTGCTAGAATCTGAGACCTCTCTGGGGGTCTTTGCACCCACACCAGCTCATCAATCAAGTACTAAACAGAGGACAGACAAAGAGAGGAGACAGTACTGCTGGCTCCAGAGGCGGACAGCTGGTCTACTTTGGGATGGTCTTTCGCATTGCCAGCCTTTCTTTCTTCTGCTTTAAGGGACTGAGGAAACCTTGCTGGTCCCAACAGAATCTCCTGGCCCTGCTCTGTACAAATCTGCTACAGCTCTCTGCCCACATGCCACCTGATCACTGCACATGAAGAATCGCCAGCCTTAAAATGATGACAACTGAATGAGGGGCTCAGTGGCCCAGGTGTCCCCACTGCAGCCGTTTGGGGGAGAAGGGCATCTGTGGGCTGTCAGAGCAGGGTGTGAGCACGCGGGGAGCGGACTTCCTCCCTGGGCTCTGTGTATTTCAGAGCTTGAGGGAGAGTCTTGCCATGGAACGTTCAGGAGACTTTTTTGAAGACCTTCCCTGAGTGTCACTTTGACTGCATCTCTCTGGAAAAGTCAGTAGCAGCCAGTCTTAAAACGTTAATCACTCCTGTTGACTTTTGTTATTTAGATGATTATTCTTAGCCTTGCTGAAGAATAGGATGATTGGGTTGGCAGCAGAAAGTAGAATCATTTTGTTTCTCACCACAGGACAGGCAAAATTGACAACCTCCTCCATTCCTGGGAAGTCATAATTAGAAATTAGGGCTGCATCAAACTGTTCGCTACAGCTGTAAATGCTGGCAGAAGAATTGACGAACACCTCAAAAACCCTGTCAGTTACTGAACCCGCTACATGTTTTAAAAATTGTTCATTTGCCTACTGTAAGATCAATCCAAACAGTACTTGTGGGTTTTAAATAGGTCTTGAAGCATTCTGAGTTGCCCTCTTTTTGTTGTTGCTCAATTGTGCCCCACTCTTTGAGACCCCATGAATTGCAGCATGCCAGGCATCCCTGTCCTTCACTATCTCCCAGAGTTTGTGCAAACTCATGTCCATTGGGTCAATGACATCATCCAACCATCTGATCTTCCATTTAGTGGGGAAAAATAAGTCTCACTGTGCTCAGGAAATATTTGCTTTTTAGTCATAGACACATATCAGTCTTTTATGATCAAAGCTATGTGTTTTTACAAAATTATGAGGGCACAAGAGTGGAGGTGAAATTTCAAATCAGGCCATAGGTGTCCCTGAAGCATTGGTCATAGGAGCAGGTAAGGAGAACATGCTGGGTTTACCGACATAAAGCTATATTGTAGCTGACTTGAACTAGTGCCAGAAACTTTCTGAATGGGTGTGCAATTTGTCAAAACAATTCTGAGGCTTGCATGAATATGCGGACCTTGAATTTTCCATGTTTCCAGTCTTCTATTGTTTGATGTACGGCATTTGGGTAGAAGTTTAGTTCACTGTGAGTTTTTAAATTATAGGCTTAAGAAAGATTTTAGATTATTTTTCACCAAGAATTATGTGACTGTAAGCATTGCTTTATAAAACCTGATACATTTAAGCATTTATTTGAAAACTCTGAGTGTAGTCAAAATAGCCATTTTGGGGACTGATTTAGACGATTGCTAAGGCAATAAGAGGCTTCACAGGCGGCTCAGATGGTAAAGAACCTGCCTGCCAAGCAGGAGACATGGATTTGATCCCTGGGTTGGGAAGAGTCCCCCGGAAAAGGAAATCGCAACTCACTGCAACATTCTTGTCTGGAAAATCCCATGGACAGAGGAGCCTGGCGGGCTATGGTTCATGGGGTTGCAGAGTCAGACTTAACTTGACAGCTTAACAACAAAGACACACAGAGAGAGACGCCCTTCTCCTGACTTGGGGTAAAATCCCAACCTTCAGAATAAGCAAAAGTCCACTTGACGAAGGCACAGAGGGTGTGACTACTCACTCAGCCCCCAGTGAGCACTAGCTGGATGCTCAGGGACAAGCTGTTTGTAAATACTACTTGGAGCAGACTCTGTAGATGGCAACCTCAGCTTTGTGCAGGTACAGGAAAGTTCAGTCTCAGAGCTTCTTTCGTAACATTTTCACCCATACAGACCAGCCTGTTGGAGTTGATGGAACTGATAAACTCGGTGCTGAGGATGTGCTCAGGGTATCATGTGTGGGTTGCTGCCAGCCAGGGGAGAACCATGGCTCCAGGGATGGACCAGGAAGGACAGTCTCATGTGGTCCACACCTGGGGATGAACGGATGCTTTCGGATCCTGACAGCCAAGCAGCCCTTCTCTTCCTAGCCTTGCAGATAAACAGCCCAGCACAGGCTGCTGTGTTCCATTTGCTGTGATGAGTCTGGGAAAGCCGGGAGGGCTGGTGATAGGGGTGGTGCCATGGGGCAGCCCTCTCTGTTGATGCTTTGGAAAAGACAAGTTCATCTCTTCCGAGAAAGTTCATTAGAAACCAGCTGCATGGAGGAATTTCTCTGCAAACCAGTCACCTTCACCCTGCAGAGAAGCCGATGGTCGGCCACCCATCCCGACCCCACTCGCCAGGCAGAGGAGCTGGTTTCCAAGTCTCTGAAGTCACTGTGTGCATTGTGGAATTCTTACTGGGCCTTGGCCATCTGCTCGCGGACTGGGGCTGCTCGTCCCAAGTTCCATGGTTGGAAAACACAACCTCTGGCACAGAACTGGGGTCAGAATTGAGTCTCTTCCGGAAGCCTCACTGGGGGCGTGGCCTTCCTGGGAAGGGAACTGCTCCTGGGCTCACGATGGAGAATGGGGTGGAGATCTTGGTGTTACCAGGGCTGCTCTGTGGCTGAAACCGGAGTAGTTTAACTCGGCAATTGTCACCTTCAGCTACAGAAGATCACTCATCTGCAGGTTTTGAATGTGATGCACAGAAGATTCAAGACGTCTGCATGGAGATGTAGCATCCCCCGGGGAGGGCTGACGTGAGAGCCTCTTTACCCTTTACTGTTGGTAATAACCTCGCTTCAGAATCTGCATCCTCTTGCTTTGATCTATGATACGCTGCTTTCACAGGGCCAAATATAAACCTCTATTCTCTAAAGCACTTAATTTTTCTTTTCTGAGGTGGTTCTGCCCCGAACAGAGACAGTGATGTTCTGGGAAACAATACAGTAGCTCCTGTTACACTTTCCCCTCCATAAGGGGCGAGAGTGTGATTTCTGAACTGCCTGTTCACTCTTTGTTCTTTCTGATTGTGTGGATTGTGGCTTTGTGTGTGCCATTCTGAAAAATCAGGTCATTACAGTCAAATAATTGAATGATACAGTGAAGCAACTAACAGTCAATCAAATTGGTTGCTTGACTGCATGGACCAGACACGGCTGGATCATTACTGGAGATATCAGTGTCCATGGAGATCACATGGGCATTGCTGCAACAGCCTGAAAGGAGGGTTGAGACATGACCACCCTCGGTGCCCTCGGGCTCTTCCCTGGCTATCCAGCCTGTGAAGTGCTCCCTGAGGACCAGCCGTCTGCCCAGGGGCTGGCGAGACAGCCGTGGGGAGCCGGGTGACCACTGCTCATCTGAAACCCACCCCTGGCCCACCCGCTCTGAACCCTGAGAGGAGTGGCCGGGTGGTCAGGGGTGAACAGCCCTGCCTCCCCCACACCTCACAGTGTGGCAGTCCACGGAGGAGCCACACCTGAGCCCACACCGTGTTCTAACAGCCCCGCCCCATCCCCTTCTCAGTTCATCAACAGGGACTAAAGGAAGAGCAGACTTCAGGGACTGTAGCAGGAAACAGCCCTGTCTGGGGGGCAGGGGTGGGTGGGGACAGGCTCTGGCAACAGGTGGACCTGTCAGAGCTGACCCCACAGGGGGCACGTTGGCCTGGTGACCTGCATGTGGTTGTTTCATCCTCTCAGGAGCCAGGAGGCAAGTTTAGGAGGGCCCGGCTGCTACGTTCACCCTACCAGCCCTTTGTCTGAGAAAAAGGCACTAGAAATCTAACATAAGCCCTAAGAAATGGCGTGGATGACAAACTCTATGCTTCTATCCTGGCATTATCGCAAGCACCCTTGTCCAAAGAAGTAGTCCCACGAACATTCTGAAGATCTGCTTTATTTTCCGAATTCCTCTTTACAAGCATCCCATTATTAGATTTATATCAACTCAGTCTGAGTGCAGGTTATGCTTTTAAATGTGGAGCTAAACTCCCAGGCTGGTCATCTCTGTTCTGGAGAAGGAGGCAACGGCTGCCCCACCCAGCTGGAACTGGGAAGGGAGAGTCTGTGGGCGAGAGAGGCTCCACCTCGGGCTCTCCCACAACCCAGGTGCTCCCGGGGGCCACGTTCTGCCGCGCCAGGCAGTCTGTGCATCTTTGTGGTGCAGGGCGAGCCTGGGGAGTGATGGCAAGCCTGCACTGGGGAGAGGAGGAGTGACGTTTCTGTCAAAACCCCAGTCTGATGAGCAGTGGACCTCCGTCGCCGTGACCTCCCCGCGTTTTCTCCACCTGGGCTCCTGCCGGGCAGGATCCTGAACACGGTCTCCAGGCCTCCTGCTTCTCACCTGGCTTCCCACCGAGCCCTCCTCCACATCTTCCCATCAGAACCACCAGGAGCCTCAAGTCTTCCGCCACAAACCAAGTTGCTTTTGAGTGATTCTCCCAGGAGTGTGCAGATGATCCCTGGGGACTTGTTTGGGGTCTTTTGCAACGGGGCTGGGTGGGGGAGGCAGGGTCTAGCCCAGAGCAGCCACGCACTGCCCGGAAGGGTCTTTCCAGACTCCTTGCTCATTGACAGCTTCCTGTGGCTGCTGTAACAAACGCTCTGGATTTAGTGGCTTTAAAACAGCACAGGTTCACTATCGTCCAGGGAGCCTTGGCAGGCCGGGTCCTCAGAGAACTCACCTTTCCTTTCCAGCCCTGGTGGTGGCCCCCGTTCCTCGCTGCATGGTCCCCTCCTCTGTCCACAAAGCTAGCACCAAGGTTCCCGTTCTTCTCCCTGGCATCTCTCTGACTGTGGCTCCCCAACCCCCTCACACTAGGAAGGACTTTCTTGTTCTTTTGGGCCACCCAGATAATCCAGGCTGGTCTCCTTATTCGAAGGGCATCTGCTTAGAGTCTTAATTCCAACTGTAGCCTTAATCCCCTCACCCTGCAAGGTAACCAGTTCACGGGCTCCGCAGGTTCAGGTGTGAACGTCTTCAGGAACAGCATTCTGCCACGTTGCTCAAAGTGGATGGCTTTTCGTGGTGCGAGGGGCAGGTCCATTCATTCCTACGTGTCCCTCTTCTGGGCATGGTTAGCAGAGGCTGAAGGAATTGCACATTAGCACTTAATTATCACTTAATCTTGGTATCTTGGAGAAGGCAATGGCACCCCACTCCAGTACTCTTGCCTGGAAAATCCCATGGACTGAGGAGCTTGGTGGGCTGCAGTCCATGGGGTCGTTAAGGGTTGGACAGGACTGAGCGACTTCACTTTCACTTTTCACATTCATGCATTGGAGAAGGAAATGGCAACCCACTCCAGTGTTCTTGCCTGGAGAATCCCAGGGAAAGGAGAGCCTGATGGGCTGCCATCTATGGGGCCACACAGAGTCAGACACGACTGAAGTGACTTAGCAGCAGCAGCAGCAATCTTGGTACCTTGTGTACATTATTTAGGATAGTCACACTCAGGTACATCACTTTATACATTTTGGAATGGGAGAATGCAGCCTGTAGGGATTAAGCAACTTGCTGGTGCTCACTAGTCACTCCTGGTAAGAGGCTGGACCCACATGCAGCTGTTTCTGATTCCAGATCCTACAGTTTGCACAACATCTATCAAAAAACATCGACGCTTGAGGAGAAATTAAAATTGTACTTTGAGAAGGGGAAGTGAATCTGTTTGGATGATGGGTGTTGGCAGCGACTTCCAGCTAGGTGCTGGCCCTTCTCTGACCTGCCTGAGGGTGGGTCTTAGCATCTCTGGGTGGGAAGGAGCTGCGGACGATCCACTACTCAGCTCCCACTACTGACTCCTTTCCCAGTCCCTAGAGGCTGGTTGGGAATTATTTTAATGGCTAATTCCAGTTAATAGTGAGCTTCCCTGGTGGCTCAGACAGTAAAGAATCTGCCGGCAATGCAGGAGATCTGGGTTCAATCTCTGGGTTGGGAAGATCCCTTGGAGAAGGGAATGAAAACCCACTCCAGCGTTCTTGCCTGGAGAATCCCATGGACAGAGGAGCCTGGCAGGCTACAGTCCTTGGGGTCATAAAGAGTTGGACATTACTGAGCTACTGGATCTGGGAAGAGAGAGTCTTACACACACACACACACACACACACATACACACACGCACAGCCCACCTATCATTACTGAGGCCAGGAGTTTGCTAGGCACTTTTCACGCAGGAGCTCGTTAAGTGCCCTCTGAAAGTCTGGAAGGAAGGGTATGACCCCTTTCTACGGGTGAGGAAGCTGGTCCCAGGGGGGGTTCTGCGCAAGCTGGTCAACGACAGAGCAGAATGGACGTCCCCAGAGCCAGGCTCCTGTCTGTGGTGCCTCTGCTGGTTGCCCGCTGGAGGTTACTTGGCAGCACATCACCTGAACAGGTGCGTGCCTCCTGCTGGGCTGCTTATCAATGAAGTCTCTGGCCCGTCCATGCGATCTCTTTGCAACCTGAACAAACATCCTTTGTTCTAAAAAATGCATGTTTGCCAGTAATTGCAGTGGCTTGTTTTTGGAGAGAGTCTTATGAAAATGATGATGGAAAATTCATCTATGGTACTTAGACATCACTAGTTAGTAACCTAGACTGGTTATGGTCATGGAGCCCTTGAGAATGGAAATATCCAGCGTATCCCAGACATCTTTTCGCCACAGTTGTAGCCTTTCCCTTCACACAATCTCCTTGGCACAGCCAGAAGGAGATTGGGCTGCTTCTACCTGCTGTGGTCTGTCCCCTTCGTGCACAGCACTGTGGTCAAGCATGGCCTCAGAGTGGCCACAGATCAAGGGCAAGCAGCAGGAAGGAGGTACTGGGGTAGGTGATTAACAAATAATACTCATGTTCCCAAAAAACTAACATTTAGTCATTGCATTTCTATTTCCCATATCATTGTCATGGCTTTAATGTTTCATGAAATATTAAACCATTTTGAAGTGAAAATAGAATTTTAAGTTAGTTTTTCAAATGGTATATAGATTCTTCTCCTAATTGCTTTCAATGATGCTACAGTTTTTTAAAATCATGTATTAAGTTGTAGGTCTTGATTTTTTATGTGCTGACTGGAAGAAAAAAAGAGAGTGGAAGCATTTATTTCAAATGCGCAATTTGAGTTAATTGCAAAAAGTATTGGTTTGTTGTTCTCCGAGGCCACCCAGAAATGGGACAGACCACCCGACTGTGTGCTGGGCTGGCTCACTGACCCTGGCGGGTGACTCACAGAGGCACCAAACAGCCCACCATAAAGTCTGTTGCCCTCTCAGTGTCAGCATGGAGCACTGACTGCCTACAGGCCAGCTTCATCAGTCACTTATTAGGAAAAAAGTCCCCACGGAGGGGCAGGAGCGTTTAAGAAAAGTTTAGTCATTCTGAACAAGTAGCACTTACTGTTTTGAGTTGAATTAAATACAAACTTCCTTTAATTTTCTGTTGGTTGTCATGGTTTAATAACTACTGGCCTTGTCGATGATCGGACAGAAAGGTGTGAATGTGATATTTTGCAGAGCCTGGTCTTTGAGGACTGGGTTGATTTATATCATGGAAAAGAAGCCAGTTACTCACTTTATGTGTCTCTGACAAGTATCTGCTCCTAGTTATCCAAGTTAAGCTACCACTTCCTCTGCAAGGCGTTGGGTGGAACAGGTGTCTGCTGACTTCAAGAGTGCCATTTGCCTGTTACTATCAACCCATGGGACGCAGAGGTACACGCTCAGACTCAGTCCGATGGAGGGAGCAAACCTGGGTGCACAGTCTAAGGGGAAGGAAAGCTGGAAGTCCTTCTCAGCACTTTGAGTGTGGGAGTGTCACTGGACCATCCACACCGTGAGAAGTGACATGCCAAGAACAGTGATCTCCGAGGAGTTTGCAGAAAGCACACAGCTGTCTGTCGATAAGAGCACGGCTCACGGGCCTCGTCGCACAGGAAGCAAATGCTGGTCTGGGGCGAACCTGCTGTTGGCGCACGGCTTCTCTGGCGGGGCTCTGACTGCAGCCGTTAGGCTGTTGTTTGGATAGCTGCATGCGGCTGTGTTCTTCAGACACCTTGCTGCTGTCAGGGAACCAGGGAGTTCCCCAAGTTTATCCCCATTTTAAGATGATTTCTTAGGAGACGTTCCATCCTGGTCCTGCCTCTCCGTGGGGACTTTTTCCCTAATAAGTGACTGATTTGCAGCATGAAGCTGGCCTGTAGGCAGTCAATGCTCCACGCTGACAGGCAGGACTGTCCCGAATATTGCTGCACCGAGCAAGTCTTAGGCTCAGGTTATGGGGTGGACTTTGCTGTTATTCAGAAATTGTTCAGTTGCTCAATCGTCTCCGACTCTTTGTGACCTCGTAGACTGCAACTACCAGGGGCTCCCTGTCCCTCACCATCTCCCGGAACTTGCTCAGGGGTGCATTTCAAAAATCCTAAGTGAGATATGTTGTCTTTGTCACCAAACACTGAGTATTCCTGGAATATTTCCTTCTGGGATGAATGCTGATGACAATGACAGCTGAAGGTATCGATGCTCCTGAAGCTGGTGGAGACTTACAGGCTGGGTAATGTGATGAAACCAAGGTCAAATGTTAAACTACTCAAAAACCTCCTTTGTGCTTCACAGAAATACACAGTTGTTCGGTTTCTTTATGTTAAAATCTTTATGACTCATCCACCAAATGGAGTTTTATAATAAAGGATGATAACACATTGTTATTTAATCAATTATAGTTTAATGGTGGTTTTAATGCACAACCTATGGAAAATTCTCTATTTTGCAAACTTTTGATTTTGAGATAATTGTACAGAAATAAGACATACTATACAGAGCCCTGCATGCCCAGCACCCAGTTTCCACCCCTGGTAATATCTTACAGAGCAGTGTAACAACCAGGAAATGGTCATAACACCATCCACGAACCTTAGCTTCCACTACTTTTACACACACCATGTGTGTATTGAGTTCCATGCAGTTCTGGTCACCTTGTGGATGTGAGTGACTACTATAGCAAGGGACAGACAGAAAGTTCCCAGCACACGGGTCCTTGCTGGTCCCCTCTTACAGCACATCTCACCCCACACCACTGGCTGCCGCTCTTCAGTGTGTCTTCATGACCGTCTTCATGACCCTGTCATTTCAGAGGGATGACTATGTGGACTTACTAAGTAGGATTGTCCTGAGACTGGCTGTTTCCACGTGGCATGATTCCCTCGAGAGTCCGCCAGATTGCTGTGTGTATTAGCAGTCGGTAGTGCTGATGTTTAGAAGGAAATATTCTGAGGCTATGGTTTGGCAAAGGCTTTCTTTGACCCAACATTAAACACTCCGTCAAGGGAGAAATTGGTGAATTATGCATCATACACCCATGTGTCACCTCTATCTGAAAACCTCCTGGACACAGCAGATCCTGCAGAGAGATAATGAAACAAACACTTCTGAGGACAGAACGTGAGGTCTTGTGTTGGGAGAAGTGGGTTAGTTCTTATTCTCATTCTTACCTTCCGCACATATCTGGGGCTTCCCAGGTGGCTCAATGGATAAAGAACCTGCTGCAAAGTGGGAGACACAGGAGATATAGATCCAGTTACCGGATGGGGAAGATCCCCTGGAGGAGGGCATGGTAACCCACTCCAGTACTCTTGCCTGGAGAATCCCATGGACAAAGGAGCCTGGTAGGCTGCAGTCCATAGGCCACGTAGAGCTGGACATGACTGAAGAGATAGCGCAAGCATGCACACAGGTCTAGGTTAGCTCCTATCTTTACCAGCCTAGAGGATTCAGGGGAGCAGTGAACTAGCACAGCAGTGAGTGTTAGAGGCTGAAAAAGAGCTAGTTACCTCCAACACCTTCCTAACCCCAGCTCCACTGCACCTCTCTCCCCAAAAAAGAAGCGTAGAAGCTGGCAGACAAAAGCTGTATATTGCAAAGGCTAAGCTCACTGACATGATCACTTTATACCTGTACAATTAAATTACATTCAGGAGCATCTATTTTGCAAAGCAGGAAAGCGTACACCTCATTTTAGAAATCCTTCCACATAGCACCTTGGGGAAAATAAACCCTTAAAGAAATAAGTTTAAGTTATCTGGAAAATCCATTTATATCTAGAAATTCATTCTGCTGTAGAGAAATTAGTCCTCCTGAATGCACATGCATGTGTACATGCACACCATGTGTATACATGTGTGTGGCTACACACTTTGCATACACTTGCACAGTGTGTATACACACTCCCTGTGTACACACCCACACATGTGTGTGGCTACACGCACATCCTGTGTACACTTGCATACATGTATATGGGTACATGTATACCTCTGGTACACATGCACAGAAATATATGGGTATATGCACACTCACTGTGTACGTGCACACACGTGTGCACAACTGGGGGCCATGACTTGGGGAGAGCAGCCTGGGCTAAGGGCTTTGTGAGGGCCTGGGGGAGGTTATTGATACAGTGCACATATGCCTGGACCTCTGGTTGTCCATTCAGGACACCAGCCAGCCCCTCTACCCGGCTCCATCCTTCAGGGTGCAGGCTTCTACTGAGAACTGCAGGAGGAGAGAGCTCCTGACCAAGAGCCAGGTGGGAGTGGGCGTGAGCAGCAGGAGTGCTGAGATGCCCCTGGGAGCAGAGGGTGAGACCTCCAGACTCTCCCGGGAGGCAGATGGGAAAGTGACTCACGGTGTCTTACCCAGATGCCGGCTTGCGGGGTGCCACCCACCTCTGCAGCCTTGCAGTGTGCCTTCTCCCACTTTAAGTGAGCACAGATTCTTACTTAGAAGAAAAGTTATGTGATTTTGTTCAACATGCATTTATTATGAGGGCAAAACCAGAGAAATGTGTATTTATCACCATTCTAAAGCCAGCTGGAAAGAAATGGATCCTGGCTGAACCTCCTTCCTTTCAGTTGCTGTTTCTTTCGGAGGCAGAGTCCTGGACCAAGACGGGAGATGGGCATCGAGTGATGTGCTGGAGGGACTCATGGGGTGGAGGTGGTGACCCGGCCCATGAGCTGCCCTAACATCCGGGGCCACAGGCACGTCTCCATCCTAGTCCGGCACCACGTCTACATACTCTGGGTCTCAACTGATGACATAGATTGCCACAGGCTCCATCAGCTGGGGTCAAGCCACATTGAGTGGCTGGCTGTGCGTGTCTCTGGCATATCTCCCCTGGACCCGGACCCCTGGACCCCTCCCCTGGGAGGCTCCTGGGCTGCTGTCTTCAGGGTGTGGCAACACTGAGTTATCTCCCTGGGGCTCTAAAGTCGGATAAAAAGGCCCTGCAGCTGCCACCGTTATTGTTATTATTTAAAAGTGAGTGTTTCTTCCAGGAGGTTGCCCCAAGCTCGCCCAGCTCTGATCAGGATGCTAAATACAGGGATTCTGAAGAAGAGGGACAGGTGATTATTACCTGTCCCCACGGGCCCTCGCACAGTCTTGGGGTCGAGGAGTCACGCGCCTCGTGGGGGAACTCTTACTTGCCCCAACCCAGGTTGGCAGGACGGGGCTTTCCCATCACACCTCTGTCCCCACACCCACAAACATCTTGTTAACTTCGGGGCTTCCAGAGAGGCCAGAGGTCAAATATGAGCTTCGGGGCTGCGGGCGGGCGCACGGGGCCACCGTGGGGCCAGGCCTTTGTGGCCACCGTCTGCTTTAACTGCTCTGAATGCGCCAGCGAGACACCTGCTGGGTTTTTGTTTCCTCCTTGCAGCTGGAGCGCACTGCTCGAGTTTTCCTTTCTCCCTCCCTTTGGTGCAGGGGGAGTGGAGGACCCTGATGTTTTCTGGTTCCTTTTCCGCTCTTGCCAGGCCGACAGCGCAGCCGGAAGGGGCACTCTTCTGCGTGTCCCCTCACCTGACCGGAGCCCAGACCGCTGTGGCGCTGCATCTCCGTCGTCTCTGGTTGGCCAGGGCGGCCTCTGCAGACGGATGGGGGAGGCTGGTGCCAGTGTAAATGAGCCCCATTCATCTCCTGCCGCTGGCATACGGCATGTCATTGTCCTCGGGCACCGAGGCAGAAGCGAGGCAATCTGTTGGCGTGTCCTGCCCCCGTGCAGACTGTCCACCCCACTGAGCCCCAAGAAAACAACAGAAGCCGAGAAAGGGCAGCCAGAACGTGCACAGCTTCCTTGTACATGCACACGTGGCCGGGGAGGAGCCGCACTCTCGACTGCCGTGCCTGCCAAGGAGAGGGAGGGGAAGGGGGTCCCAGGCTGCTCCCTCATCTCCGCATCTCTGTGTCTCTGTGTGTGCGTCTGTCCATCTCTCTAACTACCAAGAAAGTCTGAATCGTTGGCACCTAAGGGGACGTTCTCAGAGGCCATCTGACGTCACTCACACACATCTCTTCTGTTTCTGCTTCCCATCCCTTCCCCCCAAACAAGACAAACAAGTGATGGGAATCTAAATGCGTCTTCAATGATAAGAAACAAAACCCACTTGATCTCACTCGTATTCAGGGTGGAAGGAAGTTTATAAGAGGGCCCAGTGATGGCTTCATTAGACAAGAAGAAAAGTTGGGCAAACACAACTCCAGAGTTGAGATAGAAGGTACTTTACAAGGGTAGTTCACCCCTGGGGTGTGGGTTTTACAGAACAAACCATTGTGAGCACCCGAAGCCAGTCTGAATCTCGCAGTTCAAGGCCTGACCCTGGGAGCTAAGGCCCAAGGCCACGGCAGGCTGGTCGAGGAGGAGTGAGTTGCGGAGGGCAGACCCCTGCCAGCCACCTGACGCGGTGAGTCTGTCTGGGCGGGTCCAGGGACTTTTCTCTCCACCTTCATTAACATCACAGTGAAGACAGCGACACACGCAGGAGGTGCTAAACAAAGACATTTTGACTAATTTGTGGATATATTTCCTTCCAGAGGTTAGAGGACAGGGTAAAGAAATTAACTTTTAGCTTCTGAGAGTGAAGGCAGAAATAGAACGCGCAGCTTTCTTTCCAGGAGAATCAAGACGCTTTCCAGATTAGAAGACAAAGATTTCCCTGCATTTTGTAAAAAGTGTGCCATTTTAATTGTATATTCTCACATTTCTTACTTTGAAAAGAGGGAAGCAAATGGAAAAGGAAGATACGTGAAGGCAACTACACTCACTGCTTCTAAGTTGCAGAGAGAGGTTATGGTTATAAATACATAGAAATAGACAGATAGATAGATGGATGCGTAGATAGCTATCGCTTATAAACTGGGGGAAAAAAGCAAAATAAATATTTGTCAGGCACATACTGTGCATTCTGAGTGCTAGCAAGGCAGCAAAGAGCAACACAGAAGCAATGCCTGCCCTCGAGGAGCTTAAATTCCTGGAAGGAGCCCCCAGGCCTTGCAGGTCAGTGGTGACTACTTAGGAGAAATGCCCCTCCCCCCGTGGCCCAGAAGAGAGTCCCCAGGGTCACGTGGATGGCGTCCAGCCAGTGGCGGCAGCTGAGGTCATGCCAGGAGCAGGAAGGCCCGCCTCTGCCGGGATCGCAAGGACCCGCTCCCCTTCCGGAGGGGCTGGGGGCGCTGGGGGCGCTGGGGTCCATGTGCTCCACCCCGTCAGGATGGGATAACAGGAGCCTGGTTTTCCCTCCTGCTGAAACAGCTCAAAAATGACAAAGTAGGTGAAAAAATGGAACTGAAGACACTGGATGTCAGGCCACAAAAGACAGTGATTCTTCAAAGTCGAGAGAGGAAGGAGGTGAGCCCTGTGACACGCTGCAGGCTCGTTGCCTGGAGGAAGTCTCCGAGTCACTGCCCAGGGAGGGGGCAGCAGGCACAGCCCTGCGGTCACCCTGGCTAGAGGGGTGGTGCTGGGTGTCCAGCCAGACTGGAGCTGGAGCTGCAGGCGGAGCACGGAGAGTGACGACTCGGAGGAGCGCGCTGCCTGGGGGCCAGAAGACCACAGGCGGTCAGCTCAGTGACCACCGGCATTACTGCACGCACTTGGAGATCCTGGGGCTGGAGGCAGGGCGGCTCGAGAGGAGAGGGGGCGATGCCATGCCTCCAGGGCGCTGGGAGAGGTCCCAGGTCAGGGGCCACCGTTACTCTTCTGAGAAGACTCCTCGCTGCTGTTGTCCAGTCTCTCGGTCTTGCCCGACTTTTTGTGACCTCATGGACTGCTGCCCACCAGGCTTCCCTGTTCTCCACAGTATCCTGGAGTTTGCTCAGACTCACGTCCCTTGAGTGGGTGATGCTCAGTGAACACAAGCTTAGCTGCAGGGACGCGTTGGCTGTAGACCAATCACAGCCCTGGGGCCCCCTGATGAATCCATAGCTCTTTCTGGATAAAGGGCTCATTAACCAGAAGAGGAGCCCCTCCACCCGATAAAGGGCGTCTGCAAACCTCTCAGTGGATAGCACACTCCACAGTGAGAGGCTGGGAACTTTCCCACAAAAACTGGGGACCACAAGGTGCATCTGCCTCCACTGTGTTGGGGTTCTGGCCTGGGCGGGCAACGCTAGAGGGAAATAAAAGGCAGCTCTTTGTGGGGAAGAAAAGAAACTTTCTCCATTTGCGGATGATGTCCAGGTGGCACTAGTGGTAACTCAACCATTAAATTTGAATTAGAACATTTGAATCAGTTCTAATGAGGTGGATGAAACTGGAGCCTATTATACAGACTGAAGTAAGCCAGAAATAAAAACACCAGTACAGTATAATAATGCATATATATGGAATTTAGAAAGATGGTAACGATAACCCTGTATGCGAGACAGCAAAAGAGACACAGACGTATAGAACAGTCTTTTGGACTCTGTGGAAGAGGAAGAGGGTGGGATGACTTGGGAGAAAGGCATTGAAACATGTGTACTATCATATGTGAAATGGATCGCCAGTCCAGGTTACATGATGCAGGATACAGGATGCTTGGGGCTGGTGCACTGGGATGACCCAGAGGGACGGGATGGGGAGGGAGGTGGGAGGGGGGTTCAGGATGGGGAACGTGTGTATACCTGTGGTGGATTCATGTCAATGTATGGCAAAACCAATACAATACTGTAAAGTAATTAGCCTCCAATCAAAATGAATAAATTTATATTAAAAAAGAATCCATCTACCAATGCCGGAGATGTAAGGGATGCAGGTGTGATCCCTGGGTTGGGAAGATCCCCTGGAGGAGGGCATGGCAACCCACTCCAGTGTTCTTGCCTGGAGAATCCCATGGACAGAGGAGCCTCTAAGGCTTCGGTCAATAGGGTTGCAGAGAGTGGGACATGACTGAGACGACTTAGCACGCATGCTTGTCCTCTTGCCCATAAAAGACCCACGGAATCCACAGAAACTATTAATATGAAGCTGGTAAGTTAGCTCAGAGAATTGCCAGATACAAGATCAACGTACGAAACTGACTGCATTCCCACACATTCACACAACAATCCGAAAGTCCAAAAGTGAAGGGAAACTAGTCCGTTTTCCATGGCAGCAGGGTGTGTGCTGGGGTTAGGATGTGAGCCCAGGGCGTCCTGGATGTGGGAGTGGGGGGGAGTCAGAGAGGGAGGGGCAGGCCACAGGAGCAGGGCCTGTGGGGGGCTGTGGTCTGAGCAGACGGGGCCCGGGACCCCCTCCTGCGCCCCACAGTTCTGGTGAGGTGCCCTGGAGAAATAAAGCAACGGTTTTCCCAGAAAAGTACACAGGCAGCGGGAGCTGCTGAGTTATCATGTCAAAACAACTGCCTCACTTGGATTCTTAAAGTTTAAGAAAATATTTAAATGATCTTTATCTTAGTGAAGGAAAAAAAAAAACTACATGAAAATCTCAGCCAGAGTCTGGATTTTATGTGTTCTTTTCCCTGGGTCGGGAAGATCCCCTGGAGAAGGAAATGGCAACCCTCTCCAGTACTCTTGTCCGAAGAATTCCATGGACGGAGGAGCCTGGTGGGCTACAGTCCACGGGGTCGCAAAGAGTCGGACACGACTGAGTGACTTCACTTTCACTTTTGCTGTCTAGATTCTGCTTCTCCTTCCTGCTGCTCACTTGATAACTATGCCTAGCATAGGTTATGGTCACTATAATTAACTCATATTCACAATATAAAAACTAAAAAACAACCCCACAAAGAACAAGGGAAAAAAGTCACTGGGAATATACCCTTAGCCCTTCAGACATCTCATCATGTTGAATCATCTCATATTATACTTGTCATGGGGTCAGCAATGGTTTTGCTTTTAGTTGAGGGAGATGAATAATAAAAATTCAAATAAATAAATAGAAAATGCATATCCAATATGCCTATCAATAAACACACATTTCTTAATTGCAAGTCTTTTGCCAAGGGTTTTCATCTTCACTGACCAGTTTGATGCATTTTAATATTTACTCACATAAAAAGTATGCCACAGTCTTGACAATATATTAGGAAATGAAGCCATAATTTCAATAAAAGTATGAGTGGTTGATTGCAAATTCTGTTTCTCCAGGGAGGAGTGTGACCTGTCTTGGGGTCACCCGGGGCCCTGCCTGTCTTTGAACTCAGCCGTCCCTGGTGCTGTGAGGTTCAGGGTCAGGCTGAACCCTAACTCTCACTTTCCCGTCCTTGCTTCCCAGCTCATGACTGAGACTCGGCCCAGCAGCAGTTGAATATTGTGGGATGGAAATCGAGGAGGTTCTGCTATTACTGCTGGCAGGGTGGGGAGTGGTCCTCTGAGGCTGGGTCCACACCTCAAGCTGCAGACTGTGGCCCGGGGCTCCCCTGGGGATGCTCTGAGCCCAAGCCCGAGGCCCCTGGGGTCTGGATCAGAGCAGCACCTTCTTGCCCTCATTCGTTCCTTGTCTTACAATCAGATTCTTTCAGGAGAACTTCCCCGGGGGACCCCGAACCCCTAGCTCCAGAGGCAAGGTGAGTGGTCTTGCCAGGTGGAGACACCAAAGCAGGAAAGATGAGTCTCCAGTCTCTGGGTGACCCCGAGTCGTGGGTCCCTGGCCTCTGGGCTCCTCTTCTGTCACTCCAGCTGGAGGCCCCTCCAGGCTCGTCATCCCGTGTCCGCACAGAGGAACTGCCTGGGCGCCATCGCTGCTCGAGAAGCAGGAGGGCGGGGGCCCCGGGTGACCCCAAGACAGCTCACACTCCTCCCTGGAGAAACAGAATTTGCAATCAACCAGCCTGGGATGCTCGCTGAACCACTGTCGGGGGAGCCACACCCCCTCCCCGGGGTCACAAGGCTTCCGTTTGCATGGGTGTGTCCACCATCCTTTTGCAGATTTTCAGGAAGAAGGACTTGTACTTTGCTTTATTTTTCAGCTTGAATCTGACCTCCCAGAGCGGAGGCCTTGGGCCTGATGGGCCCTGAGAGCCCCCTGGATGGCAAGGTTCAGGTGTTAATGTCTGTCCAGGAGGTTCTGGCCTGTCTGTGGGCTCCTGGGGCCCTGCCCACAGCCCTCGAGCCTCCTGTTTGTGATGTGGGCCACTCCTGTCGTTTGGCCTTAACGGCAGGGAGAACTGCCATGGGACAGATTCTAAGCTGAGAAACAGCAGACAGGGGCCGAGGCCCAGGGCGCCCTCTGAGCCCTAGATGGCAGTGGGGAGTCTGCAGAAAAATGGGGGTGATTCAAAGCTTTGGATAAATAGGAGGGACATGGTGAGCACATGCAGATTGTTGCTCGGTCCAGAGCATCCGCGCACTGAAGATCTTTCCGTAAATAATAACGTTTTAGGACAAGGATTCTCCCAGCTCCCAGCTGGCAAGGATTTTGGCGGCTCTCTCCCCGGATGGTGACTGCTTTCTCAGCTCCTGGCCCCCGGGTGCAGGGGAGGGTGAGGGTCCCCTGCAGGATGGGGGCTGCAGAGGGTCTGTGAGGCCCGCCGCCTGCCCAAGACAGGCCTGCCCTGCCCCTCCATCGGCCTTCTGATCCGTGCTGGTCTGAGGCCAAATAGACTGGAGAGGCTCCCTGTTCAGGGAGAGGGTTGAAATGAAGGCATTGATGCAGATACAGTCCATTCATTTCCCACTATAGACAGAGTGTGAGATGAGCCAATTTAGGTTAAAATATCTTCAACAAATTCTCACAGGAGCTGACATTCAAGATTGATTTTTTTTTCCCGGTGAAAATGGTTACTTTCCTGTGCATGACTTTCAAGTCCTGTGCCTCTCTCTGGATGGACAGAACTGACACGCCCGGGATCCAGCCCACCTCTCTGCCAGCCCTGCAGTGTGAGTCCAGGACTGACTCGGCGTGGTGATGGTCGCTGTGGTCGTCGCCAGCACGTCCTGTTTCATGACCGGTTGACTCAGATTGACCGAGTCTGTCTGGCCGGTCTGTCCCCAGCGGCTGGGCTGGCGATGCTGTTGTCTCTAAGGAGGGCATGTCACCTTTCTCCAAACTGCATTTTTATTAGCGAGAAGCTTCGCAGTGCCCACGTCCACGCTGAGGACACAGGGCATTTTCTCCCTGTGACACTGTGATGCTTGAGTTCTTCGTCTACTTGCCCCAGTCACTCAAGCCTTCACTGAGTGTCACCATAGAGGTGGTGGCTGGTCACGTCCCTTCGGCTCTTTGAGGCTGTGATGTTTTCTCAGAATGTCTTTATTTTTGGTGACTTCAGCAGTTTGAGAACACTGATCAGGCAGTTTGTAGACTATCCTTTAATCTGAGTGTGTCTTGTGTCTTCCCCATGGTTAGCCTGGAAAGGAAGACCAGCAAAATAAAGTTCCCTTCTCATCACACCCTATCAGCATGACCTTCCAGTGTCCGTGCTGACCTTGAATTGTACCTGAGTACTTCTTTCGTGCTGTTATTGGCGGTGTTTTGGCATTCTTACTTCTAGATGCACTTGGCTCGTTTATGTGACAGATTCTATTTTACCGTATTAATCGTACATCTTTCAACCTCCCTCTTTTCTATTTGTTCTAAGAGTTTCGCCTGGTTTTTGCACCTTTGGTATTTTCTACATAGACATACATGCCATCTGCAAAGACAACTTTGTTTTTTCCTTCCCAATCCATGCTTTTCAAATCTTTGTTTTGTTTTTATTTCACTGGCCAGGACTTCCACTGTGATTTTGAACAGTTGTGGTGAGAGAATCCATCCTTACCTTCTTCTGAATCTTAGGGGGAAATCATTATGAATTGTTTTAACTGTGTGGTTTTTTTTTTTTTTTTCCAATCAGTGTTTCTAATTAGGGGCCTTCCAGGTGGCTCAGTGATAAAGAGTCCACCTGCAATGTGGGAGACACGGATTCGATCCCTGGGTTGGGAAGATCCCCTGGAGAAGGAAACGACTACCCCACTTCAGTATTCTTGCCTGGGAAATCCGAAGGACAGAGGACCCTGGTGCGTTACAGTCTGTGGGGTTGCAGAGTCCGACGTGCCTCAGCCACTGAGCACGTACCTTATTAAGTTGAGGAGATTCCCCTCCTGTCCTAGTTTTCTAAGAGTTTCTATCTTGAATTATGTTGGATTTTGCCAAATTTTTTTCTTCATTAATTGATATGATCATATGAGCTTCCTTTGATTCCTCCCATGAAAAATTGTTTGTTATCAGACACAGCAATGACAATAGCTTTGAATTCACTTGCCAGTCTATAACCAAGTAGACTTTTCTAAAACGCTTGGCACCAAATATAGTTTAATTTGGATGCCAGTTGTATTTAGGCTGGATCTATTCTAAAGCTATGTTTCTGTTACCAGCTGGAGTGTTGCCAGCTGGAGTTCTCCTCATTGGCATTTTCCAAAATACACCTCAATGAAAATTTTGCCTCAGTGACATTCTTTGTGTGCATATACCAGTGAACAACAGATGATTAAATTATATTCAATAATTTACTTCACTGGCATCACATTTTTGGTGATGCCTAGCTTTATGTCTATGGCACTACACCAGTTATGTAACTTAACATCTATGATGTCACATCTTCTTGAAAAATTGTCATCCATCTACATTACATGTGATAACTCACCATAATCTTTGATTAGTCAAATGAATTTGATTTCCCACAAATAACAAAAAGTATATAGCAACTTCATCAGTATGTTAAATATCTTCTTACATTCTTACTATTTTTCTTGCTTTCTTTTGTCCCCTGCAAACAACATCTGTTCACTGCATTTTTGGTGTTTTTTGCAAATGGAAATGAATAACTCAGCTTGACAGTACAGTAGTCAAATGAACCTTTAGGCACTGTTTACATCCGGTAAATAATTTCTTTGGCAAGGTAGGTGTTGGAGACAAAACAGCAGCTCCATGGGTCCAGAAACGACTTATAGGTTTCCCATAAGACTAGGTCCTAAGGCTAAATTTGACACATGGAAGTAAGAGTCTGATTAGTTCTATAGACCTTACTTTGATTCTTGGGAGTTTGAACAGTGATCTGATTGTTTCATGAAATATAGACTTATTGGTGACAGCCACATGCCTATCTGTTGTTCTTTTTAATTTCTGGGAACTTTATAAAAGAAAATATATTAGAAGAGTTCCTAGCAGAGAAATCTTTAAAAATTATTACTGAAGTTATAAACACATAGAAAGTTCTGTAAGAAGCTTGCAATGGGTAGTGGCTTCAGGACACATCAAACAGTTAATTCAGTTCTCCATCTTTCTCCACTCATTTTTTGACTTCATTTTTTGTTACAGCGTGGAGGATTTATTGAGGAAATAAATGTTGCTGATTTATTTCTGACCCATTCTGTTATTTCATTTGAAAATAGAGTTTTAATAGTAAATCTCTGGCTTCCTTGGTGGCTCAGTGGTAAAGAATCCACCTGTCAGTTTAGGAGGCTTGAATTTGATCCCTGGGTTGGGAAGATCCCCTGGAGGAGGAAATGGCCACCCATTCCAGTATTCTTGCTTGGGAAATCCCATGGACAGAGGAGCCTGGTGGGCTACAGTCCATAGGATTGAAAAAGAGTTGGACACTAGTTAGTATAAGAGTAAAACCAGCTTTCAAAGCTGTCCAAGGAAATAAAAAAAAAATTACTGGGGATCAGATAATCTAGTCATTCTCACATACCTTCTCAAATTTTTGAATTTCATAACAAAATAAAAAAAATGAAAAGCTGATTGATAAAGATTCAACAAAGTTTTAAATCTTTTCAACTAAAAAACAGTAAATAGATATTGAAAACACCAAATGTGATCTATTATCACCATGTTTTTGTAAAACAAGCAATATTTTTAGATTTTTGTTCTTATAGTTCTTATTACTCTACAGATCACTGAAAATGTCATCAGGGGCTGGCTCTCCTGTATCAGGATCAACGTGGTTACCTTGTGCCTCCATCCTAAAAATTGCAGAGAGGATGAATTCACCCCGTGCCAAGTGGTTGGTCAGTGCTGGCAGCTTTGGGGTGTTTGTGTGTGAGAGCGGGTGTGTGTGTGTGAGTGTATATGTCTCATATAATCCTCTTACTGCTGACAAATGAAGACACCGAGTTTCTGAGAGGTTCGGCAACAAGCCCGTGTCTGTCTGAGTCCAAGGCCTGTGGAGTTCACATTCTTGGGGATGCCCTGGGTGCTCTGTGATCAGCAGGATCCACAGTACAGCAGGGCCTCTGGGCCGCGGGCTGGCCGGCCGCACCAGCCGCACTGTATGGAGTGAGCCTCAGAAAGGAGCGCCAGGTTTCAACAGAAGCTACAGTTCTACCGTTTGGATTCGAAGTGGAATTCCAGGAGTGCGGGGAGGAAAGGGTTGGAAAGAATTTGTCCACGGATATATTCTTTGTAAGGTTTTTTTGTCAGGAAGCAAAAGAGAGAAGTAGGGTCTATGCTTTAATGGAGATGTGAAAGCCCTTTAGGATGAGAGTTTCACAAATGGAGAGGTCTGCTTACTGACTCCGTGGTCTCCCTGCCCAGCCATTTCCACTCAGCCCATCGTGAGATTGCTCCAGGGTCTGAGACTCATTTCCAGTTCTTCCCCACCCTGTCTCTATTCCAGTGGATCAAGTCAGAACGTCCTGACACAGAGCCCAAGGCTCCAGTGCTCCATCCACTCATGCGTCCTCCCTCTCTCCGCTCCGTCCACGCCAGCACATTGGAGATGCCAGCACAGTCTCCATCATCACTCTCTCTGCACCTTTGCACATGCACTTCCTTGCATTTCTCCAGCACCCCTAACCCCACTTCACATTCCACCTGGCCCTTCCCCACCCAGGACCTGCCTTGACTTCCTGGTGTGCTGGGGGTGCTTCCTGCTGTGCCCCACTGCCCCCTCCCCACCGTGAGTCCCTCCAGGACTATAAGCTCTCCCTTATATAGGTCCCCACACCAATGCTCACCAGGGTAGGGAATTTCTAAGAAATCGTTTGATGATCCCTCTTGGATTGGAAACGAACAGGGATCATTCTGTCGTTTTTGAGATTGCATCCAAGCACTTAGGACTTTTGTTGACCATGACGGCTACTCCATTTCTTCTAAGGGATTCCTGCCCACAGTAGTAGATATAATGGTCATCTGAGTTAAATTTACCCATTCCAGTGGCATTACTTTGCCAACAAAGGTCTGTCTAGTCAAGGCTATGGTTTTTCCAGTGGTCATGTATGGATGTGAAAGTTGAACTGTGAAGAAAGCTGAGCACTGAAGAATTGATGCTTTTGAACTGTGGTGTTGGAGAAGACTCTTGAGAGTCCCTTGGACTGCAAGGAGATCCAACTATTCCATCCTAAAGGAGATCAGCCCTGGGTGTTCTTTGGAAGGATGATGCTAAAGCTGAAACTCCAGTACTTTGGCCACCTCATGCAAAGAGTTCACTCATTGTAAAAGGCTCTAATGCTGGGAGGGATTGGGGGCAGGAGGAGAAGGGGACGATAGAGGATGAGATGGATGGATGGCATCATTGACTTGACGGATGTGAGTCTGAGTGAACTCCGGGAGTTGGTGATGGACAGGGAGGCCTGGTGTGCTGTGATTCATGGGGTTCCAAAGAGTCGGACACGACTGAGCAACTGAACTGAACTGAACTGAACTGGGTTTGGAGTCAGGATTGTGGGTGACAGGACTTGTTTGGTGGAAGAAACTTCTGTTTCTGTTCAAAAGGATGGGAGTGAAGCCACTCATTTTAGAGAGAAATGTGCCCCACAAACCTCAGCAACTTTCTGTGACACTGGAACTCCCATGTGCGCTTGTTACCAATGCATGGTGTGAGGGTGCTGGGTGCAGTGAGAAGCCCCGACCTCAGCGGCGTCCTATGATGCTAAAGTGGCAGTATGAACATGGTGTGAGCGTGTGTGCCGGCTCCGTGGGAAGCCCCGACCTCAGTGGAGTGGGGAACCTGATGGGTGAGGCTGACTCTCCCCAGGATGGGATGTGTTTGCTTTCCATGCTGTTCACGACCTGCAGGGTGAGCTGCAGGCTTGGTTGAGAGTGTCAGCAGCACTGGGCTGGGTTTTCAGGAGCCGGGAAGAGGCATGGAGTGGAGCCGGCTTGTATCTGAGGGGTGAGGAGAGAACCTAAAGTTGTGTCTCGGGGTTAGGTGAGGTCAAGAACCGTGGAGACGGTGGTGAAGCCTGGGTTCCAGGCACACCAGAGCTTGACCAGCACCAGGCACAAGGGCTGGGGGAGAGGCCTGAATGGACTCCAGAGAGGTAAGAAGTGCACTTAGAGGGAGGGAGCTGTGAGGGAAGGAGATATCTGTGGACCAAGCCCTTGGGGCTGCCGTGCTAGGTCTGGGCTCCAGGCCTGCAAAGACCAGACAAGGGTGAGGGAGACATGAGAATGTGGAGACAAGCGGGGAGACCAGGGCAGACATCTGTACACTTCAAGGACTTTCTGATTTCTTTAGCGAGCAGTTCTCATCTGCTGTGTGTAAAGCTCCCTCACTTCTCCATAACACTATCCAACAACGGGTTTTACAGGCGTCTTCATAATTGATACTGAATCTTCATGGTGGTTTAGTTGCTAAGTCATGTGCAACTCTTGCGATCTCATGGACTGTAGCCCACCAGACTCCTCTGTCCATGGGGTTTTCCAGGTGAGAGTACTGGGATGGGTTGCCGTTTCCTTCTCCAGGGTATCTTCCTGACCCAGGAATCGAACCCACAGGTCTTCTGCATTGCAGGCAGATTCTTTACCGACTGACCTATGAGGGAAGCCTGAAAGTGCCATAATCCAGGCAGGTCAGCGGTCTCTTCTCTTGCGGGTTCGTGCCAGGCTCTCTGACATGAGAGCAGGTGGCCTGGCCCTGGACACGCCTGCACGTCATGGAGTTCCAGGACCGTTTCCCAGGGAAACCTGACAGTTTAACACTGTGTCCCCGAGAGCAGCTGAGCACAGCGTGAGTCAAGACTGCCTAAGCGCCAGCTTTTGAGGCACAGTAACAACAAATAATATTACGTCTCCAGCTCTGAAACTCAGAAATTACTGTCTTATTGTGAAGGAACTGGGAACACAGAAATCTTTCTGAGTAGCCCGTTTTATTTTTTCAACGTGAACTTTTTAGGAGAAGAGAAAGCACAGTAAGCAGCTCTTAAATGAGCATTTGTTGAAACATTTAGACGTGAAAAAAAATCAAATCAAACAACTTTTAATAATACTTTACTGCCAGAGGAAAATAAAATCAGAGCTGCCACTATAAAATAAAAAAGCAATTAGCGACTTTCTGATTGTATTTCTTTAAGGAGCTACCTCAAGAGGCAGGGGTGCTGACTCTCCCCAGGATGGGATGTGTTTGCTTTCCATGCTGTTCACGACCTGCAGGGTGAGCTGCAGGCTTGGTTGAGAGTGTCAGTAGCACTGGGCTGGGTTTTCAGGAGCCGGGAAGAGGCATGGAGTGGAGCCGGCTTGTATCTGAGGGGTGAGGAGAGAACCTAAAGTTGTGTCTCGGGGTTAGGTGAGGTCAAGAACCGTGGAGACGGTGGTGAAGCCTGGGTTCCAGGCACACCAGAGCTTGACCAGCACCAGGCGCAAGGGCTGGGGGAGAGGCCTGAATGGACTCCAGAGAGGTAAGAAGTGCACTTAGAGGGAGGGAGCTGTGTAGGGAGGGAGATATCTGTGGACCAAGCCCTTGGGGCTGCCGTGCTGGGTCTGGGCTCCAGGCCTGCAAAGACCAGACAAGGGTGAGGGAGACATGAGAATGTGGAGACAAGCGGGGAGACCAGGGCAGACATCTGTACACTTCAAGGACTTTCTGATTTCTTTAGCGAGCAGTTCTCATCTGCTGTGTGTAAAGCTCCCTCACTTCTCCATAACACTATCCAACAACGGGTTTTACAGGCGTCTTCATAATTGATACTGAATCTTCATGGTGGTTTAGTTGCTAAGTCATGTGCAACTCTTGCGATCTCATGGACTGTAGCCCACCAGACTCCTCTGTCCATGGGGTTTTCCAGGTGAGAGTACTGGGATGGGTTGCCGTTTCCTTCTCCAGGGTATCTTCCTGACCCAGGAATCGAACCCACAGGTCTTCTGCATTGCAGGCAGATTCTTTACCGACTGACCTATGAGGGAAGCCTGAAAGTGCCATAATCCAGGCAGGTCAGCGGTCTCTTCTCTTGCGGGTTCGTGCCAGGCTCTCTGACATGAGAGCAGGTGGCCTGGCCCTGGACACGCCTGCACGTCATGGAGTTCCAGGACCGTTTCCCAGGGAAACCTGACAGTTTAACACTGTGTCCCCGAGAGCAGCTGAGCACAGCGTGAGTCAAGACTGCCTAAGCGCCAGCTTTTGAGGCACAGTAACAACAAATAATATTACGTCTCCAGCTCTGAAACTCAGAAATTACTGTCTTATTGTGAAGGAACTGGGAACACAGAAATCTTTCTGAGTAGCCCGTTTTATTTTTTCAACGTGAACTTTTTAGGAGAAGAGAAAGCACAGTAAGCAGCTCTTAAATGAGCATTTGTTGAAACATTTAGACGTGAAAAAAAATCAAATCAAACAACTTTTAATAATACTTTACTGCCAGAGGAAAATAAAATCAGAGCTGCCACTATAAAATAAAAAAGCAATTAGCGACTTTCTGATTGTATTTCTTTAAGGAGCTACCTCAAGAGGCAGGGGGAAAGATATCAACAGTCTTTCTAAAAGAAAAAAAGGAGAGATGTCCATAGTTTTTGAAAGACGTCTGGAAATAGGTGATCTAGAAGGCCTGTGATCCTCAGCATCAGACCGGGGCTGGTGATACTGAAGGTGTCAACTGTGTGCAGGGACCCTGCCGGGGCTGGGGTGGGGCCCTGACTGCTGACAACGCAGCAGCCGGCTTTGCTCGGTGACACTTATTTCATCAGGAGATGATGGAGCCACAAAGAGAAGCTGAGTTCAGTCGACTCTGAGAAGCCTTGTGCACATGCACCCATCTATGTCTTTTCTGAAACCGTATTTGACTTCTGCCTGGTATTGTAACCCCTCAGTTCAGTTCAATTCAGTCGCTCAGTCGTGTCCGACTCTGAGATCCCATGAATCGCGGCATGCCAGGCTTCCCTGTCTATCACCAACTCCTGGAGTTCACTCAGACTCACGTCCATCAAGTCAGTGATGCCATCCGGCCATCTCACCTTCTATCGTCCCTTCTCCTCCTGCCCCTAATCCCTCCCAGAGTCTTTTCCAATGAGTCAACTCTTCGCGTGAGGTGGCCAAAGTACTGGAGTTTCAGCTTTAGCATCATTCCTTCCAAAGAAATCCCAGGGCTGATCTCCTTCAGAATGGACTGGTTGGATCTCCTTGCAGTCCAAGGGACTCTCAAGAATCTTCTCCAACACCACAGTTCAAAAGCATCAATTCTTCAGTGCTCAGCTTTCTTCACAGTACAACTCTCACATCCATACATGACCACAGGAAAAACCATAGCCTTGACTAGATGGACCTTTGTTGGCAAAGTAATGTCTCTGCTTTTCAATACACTATCTAGTTCAATCATAACTTTTCTTCCAAGGAGTAAGCATCTTTTAATTTCATGGCTGCAGTCACCATCTGCAGTGATTTTGGAGCCCCCCCAAATAAACCCTGATACTGTTTCCACTGTTTCCCCATCTATTTCCCATGAAGTGATAGAACCAGATGCCATGGTCTTCGTTTTCTGAATGTTGAGCTTTAAGGCAACTTTTTCACTCTCCTCCTTTACTTTCATCAAGAGGCTTTTCAGTTCCTCTTCACTTTCTGCCATAACGGTGGTGCCATCTGCATATCTGAGATTATAATTCTCTTTACACAGGACTTGTGTGTGTGTGCATGCTTAATTATATCTGACTCTTTGCGACCTCAGGGACTATAGCCTCACAGGCTCCTCTGTCCATGGGCTTCTCCAGGCAAGAATATTGGAGTGGGTTGCCATGCCCTCCTCCAGGGGATCTTCTCAACCCCGGGATCAAACCCGGGCCTCTTATCTCTTCTGCAGTGGCAGGCAGATTCTTTCCCACTGCACCACCTGGGAAGCCAAAACCTAGAGACTGGGCCTTAGTAAGAGAAGCAGGAAGAAATGGTGGTCAGCCAGGACTTAGCTTGTCTATTTGCCCCAACTTCCTCAAAACATTCATGTGCCTCTTGATGAGTTTCTAGAACATTCCCTGGAACCTTCCCAGTGCTGTTCACATGGAGTGATTGATGCCACGTTCAGGTCACCCGACACGTGTGTGCCAGGTGTCATCATCGCAACTCAGAGGACGAGCAGCTACAGACACTCAGTTCAATCTGGCTCCACATTTGCTGCCTCCACTGGCAAGCTCTTGCTCCTGTTGCTCTGTCTTTTGGGCCCACATAAGTGTCAGTCTTGGGATGAGCAGGAATTAATGGCCCTTCAAGCTTGATGTTTGCTGTGCAGACACAGGACCAGTCCTCCCAGTGCCCTGAGCCCATCACTGGGCTGGGGAGATGCATGCACTGACCAGGACACGTGGGCAACAAGCCTGCACAGCCTTGACGTGAGCTTCACATTGCTCCAGAAATGTACTCAGAGAAAATAATTAGCCAGATACATGGGTGTTTGCTTTCTAAATGCAGAATTAGAGAAGCTTTGTTGTGAGTATGCACCATTCTTTAGAACAGGTACGAATTTAAGAAAAATGCTAAATAGTCCCTGATAGGGGAGTGGTGTGATGCAATTACACGGTGTAGCATGACAAAAACTGTTCGGCCATCAAAACAGTCCCGTGCGTTTATTAACACAGGGACATGTGCAAGATATACTGTTGAGTGAGAAACACGGTGTAGAACATCTACTCCACGTGCGCATGCTGTGTATCTGTGGTGTAAGCCCTGTCTGCATATTGATCAAGCATCTACTTATCACCTACATACAAATAGGGAAAAAAATCTTGAAGAATGTGCAACAAAACACTCAAGATGTTATCAGTCTATTTCTCTGGTGGCACAAAATAATTTTTTTTGCCTTATCATGACGCATGTGGGATCTTAGTTCCGTGACCAGGGATTGAAACTGTGCCCCTGCAGTGGTAGCGTGGAGTCTTAAACCTTGAACTATCAGGGAAGTCCCACAAAATAATTTTTAGTAAGTCTTCTGTGGTTTTGCTTTTACCCTGTTCACTTGCAAGGACCCACTGCAAGCCTTTCCTTCACGGTCTTCTTCCTCCTCAGATGTCCAGGGCAGTCTCGCTCCTGCCTCAGCCTCCACCCCTGTGTCCTGCACGGCCCTGCCAGGGAAGGAGCCAGCTCACCCGAACTTAACTGTTCTTATCTCCCACAAGGACCCGTGATCTGATCGGATGAAGGTATGAAGATGGTGTCAGAGACACTCTTATAAAAACATATGTGTTCCACAGAATTTATGTCACTTAGTTTTAACTCGGCACAGCGTGGTGGCATAATAAATATTATAACATATTGTGAGGAGTGTGTGTGGCCATATGTTCATACCCAAAGACGATGGAGCTCATCTGAGTGAGCGGAAGGCCCGGCAGAGACAGCTCTGATGTGACACGGCCTCGCTGGGGTCTCGCCCTTGACAGCGGTCCCACTACCCTGGGAGCGCGTAGGGCCTGCCTGCCCCTCCCACCTGCCTGAGCCCACGTCCCCGCCTCCTCCTATGCAGCAGCGCTGGTAGAGGCTCCGGGGCTCAGCTTCGGGGACTCCAAGGAGTCCTGGGAGCCGAGCGAGTCCGGGCCTCGTTACCGTTACACGATGCCCTGAACCCAGAGCGGGTGGTGCTTCTTCAAGCACGATGCTCATTTTCCAGCACAAATCCTGGAAGCCCTCCACTTCATATGGTGGAAATCAGAAGCTTCACCATCAGAGAAAGGACCAGAAAGAAGGATGCTAAAAAGCGTGGTTTGCCATCAAGCCTTCAAGACTCCCTCTGAGCTGAACTGAGCTGCCGGTTCCGTGGCTGTGATTTGTCTCACGCTCCCACCATCTCCTCCCTCCTCACACTGAATTTTGCAAGACTCCATCTTTGCTTGACTTTGCAGACAGTCAAGGGGGATACTGCCCATTGCTGGACCACGCTCGTCTCACTGTGAATAGACGGCCACCTTTCACATCACCTGACTGTTACACTCACATTTTATCTTCTCAAAACAATTCTTTTTAGATTAGCAGTTACTCAAATGAGCAATCATGAGCTCCCAGTACAGTTTATCAGACGTGGAAAAGCCTTCCCCATGAGAAAACTTGTTTTTGTTGAGTGAGACTGAATTTAGAGATGCACCCTCTGCCCCCTGCCTGCAACCTTGGTCACCTGCTCCAGACTCCTGTCGTGACCACCTGGCTGCTCTTGGGACCTGCCTGCAAGCTGGGCTGTCGAAATTAAAGATCTTTCTGGTGTTTCTAGGAATAAACTCCCTGAATAGCATGAGAAAGCCCCACCTTGTCCTATAGCTTTTGTGCACTTCTCCACCTCAGATAATCACAGTCTTGGTTCCTAGGATAATTGCTTCATTGACCTATGAAAAGTTTTGATGGAAACTTGGCATTTGTAGTTCAAGTGGGTGTATCAGATCTAGGCTAACCTTTTAGATTTTCCAGCGTCTAGTGTTAAAAGCCAATTTCTAAAAAAAAAAAAAAAATTAACACTTAACAGTGTTATTTCAGAGCGCAATGTCGAAATAAGAAAACAGACATGCTTCCAAGTCCTGCAGCATGCGGTCTCGTTTGGAAGGGAAGCAGTCAGTATCTGCACTTTCAGAGAAAAGTTGCTAGAATTTGTGTTGACATTCGATTTTACACTTTTTCAAACTTTCCTCTTCTTGCTTTGAAAGCTGAGCACAGGCCCCCTAAGAGGGGCCAGGGCAAAGGGACTTGAGACAGCTGACCCCACCTCAGAGACCATCGTCTGAGTCTGAAGCATTCCAGGGTGGACGGCGACCAGGGTGGCCGTTTTCACACGTTCTAGGGCATGGTCTGGCTTTCGAGGGGCCTGTTGCCTAGCATTCATCTTTCTTGGCCGGGCCCTGCTGCCAGATAAAGGCTGGATGCCAGACACTGCATGGGACACAGTCACCCCAAAAAGTGCCTTGGTCCTTGTCTGAGATTCGGTGTAACCAGGCAGTCTGTGTTTTATTTGCTAAATTTGGCAACTGTGAGCCGAGGACACAGGCTTAGACTCAGACAGATCCATGTTCAACATTGGTGTTTCTGAGTTCTGTGTGGCAAATGGAAAATTATATTCTGTTTATATTATACAGGTGTTAACTTTTATGTTTAAAAACATTTGAACTTAATTTGCACCTCCTATGAAATTAAAGATAAGAGTTAATACATTGACCTCTACTTATAGATTCACAGCGCTTCTGGTTCTAGTTCTTACTTATCAGCACCTGTTAACATAATTTAGGATTTTAGAGCCAGAATATTATTCAATTATCCATTTAAAATTGTATCTTTTTCCTGAAATTGTTTTTCTTTTAATTACATTTCGTGTTATATGATGTTTAACTTGATCTCTGTTTTAGTGGTTTCTGACTTCCTTGGTGGTTTAGAGGGTAAAGCATCTGCCTGCAATGCAGGAGACCTGGGTTCGATCCCTGGGTCAGAAGATCCCCTGGAGAAGGAAATGGCAGCCCACTCCAGTGTTCTTGCCTGGAGAATCC